>JAJMDO010000026.1:109447-131337 GCA_030573635.1 Blastobotrys ciferrii | reverse complement strand
AAACATTAGCTCTGCGAGGCCCCAATTCGTTGGACTGGTTTGTTCTTTTAAAAATTAAAAAAGAACAAAAAACGTTAGCTCTGCGAGGCGTCAACTCGTTAAGTGCTTGTTATTTCCATGTCAGGGATTTGTATACAACTTATAATTATCTCAGGAGAACTGTTCGGTATAGTTAATTATCTCGTAGATTCCCAATGCGTTTTAAGTCGTGGCCATGCACTTTAAACGTCAAGTTGGATACGTTTCGTGTCGACAAAGTATTCTCTTCACCCAACTCATTGCCACATACACCGCCACAGATCAGCCACATTTCAAACACCCCAGTTTCATCCACATCCTGGGGGCTCCTTTCGATTTAACTACTTCAATCCACTTAAGATCTCACAATTCTGGATTTTCTAGACAAAGAAATGGCAATGCTGTGATCCATAGAAGCCTGTTCACCTATAATTCGGCAAAGCCGACCCAAGGGGTTTGGCGGCGTGCCCCCAAGAAAACTATAAAGCTGATAGCAGCCTTATTTTTCCAGAAAAGGAAGAAAAAAGCGTTGTTCCGCTCCGCGGAAGGCATGTCGACCCAACCTCGGCGAAGCCGACCCTGGGGGTTTGGGGGCAGGCATTCCCCCAAAAATAAGGCCAACATTTTTAGTGATATTCTTCTTTTTACAAGAGAAGGAAGCAAAAAGCTTTGTTCTGCTTCGAAGAAGAAGGTTTGATAACCAGTGCTCAGGGATGCAGAGGGGGTTGGGGATCTCCAGAAGAATAGACCAATAATAGAGCTGCGCGAAAGTAGTGGAGCATGTGACTTGTGGTTGTTTACTTTTGGTAAACTTTAAATGGGGCCAGTGTTTATAGTATAAAAAGGGCGGCCGCGTCTGATAAGCTTTCTTTTTTCACACTCACTTTCTTGTTAAGAGATTTTCAATTGCTGATACATTATGGCCCAGGTTCAGGTTCGCCGCTCTGCACGCATTGCATCAAAGACTCAGAAGCGCTCCAAGAAGAACGGCAAGAAGTCGAAAGCTACGCCGCAACATGAGGGTTCTGTTTGGGTCGAGGTGTCGCTACCTGAGAGAAAAAGAAGAAAGACCAGCGCTCCAGCGGCTAAAAAGGCTACCAAGAAAAAAAGCAAGAGCGGGGCTGCTGTTAAGCCTAGCAATCAACAATCAACAAGACGTCGCTCGCGGGCGAGCTACGTGCTGGAAAACATTCCAGAAGAGGTTGTGGTCCAGCCCATCTCCTCTCCAACCGACAAGGACTCCTGTGATGAGCTCTTCTCTGACGTCAACCTCAACAGCTTCAAGATACCCCTGGACCCTAATATCTATTCTCAACATCTCGAATACCTCAAATCAAAACAACCTGACCCAACATCCCCACAAACAATTTGGCCACAATACTTAAATAATCATTCTGCTCTAGCTTAATCTACTTTGTTTGTCTCCCAGTTGTTCTTTTACCCTAAATTTTATTTCTTGTGGCAAAGCCCCTGAATCTCCGGGCTTCACTTCGCCGAGCTTAGGTTGTAAATGAGGCCCTTCGCAATACTAACACTTAGTTTCCTTCATTTCCGTGAAAACTAATGGAATTACTAGTAAATCCGGCATCTCACTGTGCTTCCAATGACTTCTTCACGCTCAATACGCGCGGGTCAGCTTCGGCTTTGTCCTAACCCAAAACTGTCTTCCTGGGGGCACGCCCCCAGATCCCCAGGGCTCGCTTCGCTCGAAATTTGAGGTAGTGTTCCATTTTTCAACTATTCTGTGAAGCGGAACAACGCTTCTTGGTTATTTTTCAGGAAAAAAAAAAAGATTTACAGGACTAGAGAATTGCAATATAGATAACTCAAATACTGTTAATCTTCTTGAAATATCAATACACTAGCTGGATAACCAGCTGAAGTATAAACCATGCTTTGGTGGTTTTCCAGCACGCGTTTTTTGGGCACACTGAGGCCGTCCGTGAAGCAGAACCATGCTTTTAACTTTTTACCTAATTGTAAACCCAATATTGTCAAATTGGTCCTTCAATAGCCCATAGCTTGGTGGACTTCCACGAATCGGAACAACGCTTTTTGCTTCTTTTTCTGGAAAAAGAAGAATATCACCAGGCCAATTTACACCGATGTATCAATTGGCTAATTGTCATGGTGTGGCCCCGTCGGTGAGCTCGCGTTTTGTTGCGTCAGCCGCACGGATAGAAATCTGAGATTGTGATCGGGAGAAGCGACAGACATCATCCCGATAGACATATAAAGATGAGTGATCGTGAAGGGGAGAACAAGCCGAGACGGTCAAAGCGCGTTGAAGAGAAGAATGCGACTGTTGATGAGGAGAAGAAGGAGGAGGGAGAGACTGAGACGCTTCCTCCTAAGCTGCAGCGAAGACAGAAGATGAGAGAGGAGCTGAAGGCGAAGAAGGAAGCTGCTAAGCTGCCAATAGGAAGTGAGATTCCGAATGTGACGTTGCCCAATCAGGATGGAGACGACGTCAACCTGAATGAGGTTTCTAAGGAACATCCAGTTGTTGTGTTTGTATATCCTCGGGCCAACACGTCGGGATGCACGCGTCAGGCCCAGTCGTATGTGAAGAAATACGAGGAATTTGAAAAATACGGCGCAAAGGTGTATGGGCTGTCGATTGACGCGATCAAGAGCAACAAGAAGTTCCAGAAGAAATTTGGCATGCAGTTTGATCTGCTCTGTGACCCAGAACAGAAGCTACTGAAGCCTCTTGGCTGTAAAAAGGGCGCCAGAGGCACCAGTCGGTCACAATTCGTCTTTGTCGACGGAAAGCTGGTCGAAAGCACCTATGAAGTCAAGCCTGACAAGAGCGTCGGCTTCTCTTTACAAGGTATTCACCAAAACATCAAGAACCCCAAGAACTCTGACGACGACGACGATAGCGACTAATCATCAATATAAACGTGTATTTGCTGTTTACTTGGGGGCACGCCCCCAAACCCCCTGGGTCGGCTTCGCCGATAGTTGGGTCTAACAGACTTCCGCGAAGCGGAACAACGCTTTTTGCTTCTTTTTCTGGAAAAAGAAGGGTGCTAACCCTTTTATACCTTTCTTGGGAGCACGCCTCCAAACCCCCCTGGGTCGGCTTTGCCGATGGGTTGGGTCTACAAGCCTTCGATGAACCGGAACAAGTTCGCCATACTGGGTTTTAATACAATAGATTTACCGAATCCCGCCACATTAATTGGTCTTTAAATACTTTAGTCTAAATGTAGGATGTTTTACAGTTTCAGAGCCGCAAGCTGTCTTAATTCAACAAGTACTGTGTGCTTAATTTTGACAGATTTCTGAATTAGTTGGTATATACAAAAGGTGCCTAGTTGGGATGTTCCTCTACACTGCATGCAGCCTAAGACTATCAAACACCATCGAAGCTAGCAGAAGTACAAATAAAGGTACTATTAAAACACCACTTAGTAGTTACCTATTTACCAACTTCCCCCAAACAGGGCCCAGAAATCAACTACTCGATTAGAATTGTATGGGGCAACCCCCTGCGCTCCCCGTGGCCCCGCGAAGCTTCAACGAATAGAAAGAGCAGCCCACTGCCCATAACCTCGAGCGAAACGAGAAATCAACTACTGGGTTAGCTTTTGCAGGAGACTAGCCCCTGCATTCCCGTAGTTCTGTGAGGCTTCAACGAATAGAAAGAACGGAATACTACCCATAATATAGAGCGAGGCGAGCCAAGGAGGTGTAGGAGCAAGCCCTCAGAAACCAACTATTGGGTTACGATTTGTAGGAGGGCAACCGTTGCACCCCGTGGCACTGCGAGGCTGCAACGAATAAAAAGAATGAAGTTTTAGCCAAAGCCTCGAGCGAAGCGAGCCTAGGGGGTCTGGGGGCTTGCCCCCCCCCCCCCCAGAAATCAACCACTTGGGTAAGGGTTGCAGGGGGCCAGCCCCCTACACCCCCGTGGCTCTGCGAGGCTTCAACGAATAGAAGGAATAAACCACTGCCCATAACCTCGAGCGAAACAAGCCCAGGAGACCTGGGGACGTGCCCCCAGAATCCAATCAATATATATAGGAAATTGTGTAGTGGTTGGTGGCGACTAGTTTTTAGGTGAGGAGCGTGCGGCTTGAGATGATCTGGGTAGACCACGACGACAACATGAGCGAGTCGAACAGACTAACGAGGCTAACGGAGCGGAAGAAGGAGCTGGAGAATGAGTTGGATGAGTATTACGAGGTGCTCAAGTCTGTGAGTATTGAGGAGGGTGGGGCTGAGGATGGACAATGCTAATGTGAGGTTAGCACAACTGTGATATGGAGACGCCACTGTTGACTTCGGACGGGTTTCCACGAGCGGACATTGATGTGTACACAGTGCGACGGACACGAGTAGACATCATCCGGTTGGAGAACGATCTAAAGGCGCTTCTGGCGGAGATTGACACCGCGTTGCAGGCGCATTTTAGGGCCAACACGCAGACACAGTCAGCAAAGGCCAATGGACATGCGGAGGTACGTCTGATCCCGTTTGCTGTGATTGACGCGGTGGACGAAAACAGCCCGGCAAGCAAGGCTGGACTTGTAGTGAACGACGAGGTGCTCAAATTCGGCATTTGCCACGCGGGGAACCACAACGGCCTGCGTAAGGTGGCAGAATTCGTCGCCACAATGGATGGACGAGAAATCGAGGTCACAGTCAAAAGAGATGGCGAGGAGAAAAAGCTCCACCTCACCCCAGACTCCCGGTGGGGAGGACGAGGCTCCCTCGGCTGTCATCTAACCCCAAAATAACCTCAATACCATCTCTCCTCACGCCAGTCACTTCCTTTTTTTTAAGGAAGAAACGCAGCCCTGCACTTCCGTGGCTCTGCGAGACTTCAACGAATAGAAAGAATAAACTACTACCCATAACCTCGAGCGAAGCGAGCCCAGGGGGTCTGAGGGCGTGCCCCAGAATAAACCCGTTCTGGGTTAGAATTGCAGGGGCCAGCCCCCTGTACCCCAATGGCTCTGCGAGGCTTCAACGAATAGGAAGGATATACCACTACGCATAACCTCGAGCGAAGCAAGCCCAGGGGGTCTGGGGGCGTGCCCCCAGAAAAAACCCGTTCTGAGTTAGGATTGCAGGGGGCCAGCCCCCTGCACCCCGTGGCTCTGCGAGGCTTCAACGAATAGGAAGAATATACTACTACGCATAACCTCGAGCGAAGTGAGCCCTGGGAGTTTGGGGGGGGGCTGCAGACAAAGAAGGAACAAATCGAGGTAATAGTATTCTTCTTCATCCAGCAAGAGAAGCAAATAGCGCTTTTCCTCTTCGCGGAGAGACGTTTGTGTGTTATTTTGATAGTAGAGTTGATTACACAATGGAGCGTGTGTTGATCGAAAAGTATAAATAAGAGTACTTCTCCAGGCATTAGAGAGTGTTTTTACCGAAATCTCGGCGAAGCCGACCCAGAGGATCTGGTGGAGTATCCCTGGACACTGTCTGTTAAAAGTTCTATTATGCTTAGACAAATTTGTATCGATTAGCCACCATGTAGGGTTGAGGAGAAGAGGATGTGGTCGTTTGGCTGGATGATGTATTCTTCTCTGTCTAGAAGCTCGAAATCGGTATCGTTAATTAGAACCAGAATGCCTGGTCGTACACTATCGTTTTCAATAAAAAGTTCCTCCCGCGAGTCTGACATGTATTTGCTCCTCAGCTCCTCCAAGAGCCATTGCAGATCTGACGATTCGGGTATATCTAGTTTGTACTCTCGCTGGTCATTAAATAACGTCTCCAGTCCCCCAGAGAACTCTACCGTGATTTGCATCTTCGTCTTCTAACTACCAAAGAAGCCCAACTCCCAGTTTAAATTTCACTAACACATCTCGGGAAAATTCGCGCCGCGCAAACCCTCATTTTTGGCCCTCATAAACTGGTTTCCAGGTACGTGCTTGTTCTTTTTCCAGAAAAAGAACCAAAAAGCGTAGCTCTACGAGGCCAATTCATTGTAGACGTTCTGTTTTAGCTACTCGAACCACCAATTTCTAGCATCTAGGTCTGAAATAAAAGAAGAACGCTTCACTGTTGTTTGTCCTTGAACTGCATGCCATAAATACCGACCTACATATATGCGCTTGTCATCGTCGGGCGTCTTAGATCCCTGACTGGCGGCATCAACATAACTCAACCTATATCGGAGAGCTAGGGTGTAACCTCTCGGGTTTATATTTCGAGGGCCAAAAACTTGTTTCTAGCAGATCGCTTTGATTTAATCATGCATGCAATCATTTCATTGTCACATTGTGTAATACTAGCTAGTGCATCATCTAGCAAGCGAAGCAAACTGCCTAATTAATACTTTCATGCTTTTTTCAGAAGATCGACTACCAACTCAATTACATGAAGCCATAGTGCTGTAAAAAAGAACAAGCGCCAAGTTTACATCAAATGCGTTTGCATAACGCTCGCGGCTCATAGTTTTCTATACCTAAGCATCTTGGTTGACCACATCATAGAACAACCACTTTAATCTCCACAATCTAACTAATTTTCAATATTGTGTGAACTTGTACACACGTATTCTGGTTCTGTATGTACAGATAAGAGGACAACTAAGGCATGCTACAAAATATATCAATAGAGTGCTATATCGATCTGAGAATTCATACTATATAGCTTTCTATATAGCATACCAAGCAACAATCCTACCGCCACGACCCAAAATCCGCGAATGGACCCAAGGATCTAGAAAGCCCCCAGAGAAAACAAAACTCGATGTATTCTGGGACGGGATTGCAGGGTGTCAGCCCCCTGCACCCCCGTAGCTTCGCGAGGTTTCAACGAATAGAAGGAATAAGCCACTGCCCATAACCTCGAACGAAGCGAACTCAGGGGGTCGCGGGCATGCCCCAGAGACTACTTTTGGGTGAGGATTGTGCCGTAGCTCTGAGAGGCGTCAACGAATAGAGACAATAGAACTCATCTCAAAAACTCGGCGAAGCCGACCCTGGGGGTCTGGGGCCATTGTAGTTAATTTAAATTAATTTAATTTTGTGGTTACCTACCGTTGTGGAGGGGCTTACCCTACTTTTGGAGAAGTAGGTGTTGGCTTAACTGGGGTTTGTGCAAGACGTGTGCGTTTCGAGAAAAGTCACGTAGCTAGAGATGAAGCTTGAACGAATTGCGTATGGGTTGCTGCTGCCAGTTTTCGGCCTTGCGGCTGAGAGCAGCGAGTCGAACATTGACGAGAACGAGGGCACTGCGCCGAGTCTGATCAACCTGGAGAACGTGCTCGTGAGCACCGTCTTCCCCGAGTCGGAGGGTCGCGACGTGAGCGTGCTGACCAACGGCGTGGAGACGCCTGTGGAGTTCCTCGTTGAGAACAAGGAGCCTCAGACGGTGACAATTGGCGCTATGGGCGGTGGGTTCTATGAGAAGCCCAAGAAGAAGGAGACCCAGGGCAAGCTGTACGCCAACCTGACCACGACCCAGATTGGGCCCTACACCGTCAAGTCGGGCGAGAAGTTCAACATCAAGCACAAGCTCTCGGTCACCCTGCCCCCGACGGACTTTGACCTGAACGTTGTGTTGCTGGGCGACTACGACAAGCAGATCGGCTCCATTGATGCCGGGAAGGTCGCCGTGACGGTCGAGGACCCCCCAATCTCCGCCCTCGACCCCAAGCTCATCCTCGTCCAGGTCATCCTCGCCCTCACCACCATCAGCCTCGGCTACTTCCTCTCCACCACCTTCCTCCTGCCGTATCTCGAGCCAAAGAAGAAGGCCAAGAAGGAGTCCAAGAAGCCCGACTCCAAGCCATCCGGCGTCCAACCAAATGAAAAGGGCTACGACGAAAGCTGGATCCCAGAGACTCACCTCAAAAAGACCTCCGCGGACAAGAAGAAGAAATAAGCCTCTAATATCTTAATGTACTCAAGTTAATTAAACTTTCACATCCATGCGTCCGCTCATAAGAGTGCTCGGCGGTTGGTATTTTGGGGGCACACCCCCAAACCCCCTGGGTCCGCTTCGCGGATTTTGGGTCTGTGGTACCTTCTGCGAAGCAGACCTACGTTTTTTGCTTCTTTTTCTGGATACAGATGAATATCAGTTGGAGTGTGTCGATTATCCAAACTATCCAAAACTCCTCGGTCCGCTGTGCGAATAGGTTGGGTTTGTGATACCTTCTGCGAAGCAACAACAACAGCAACGCTCTTTGCTTCCTTTATGAACACCTGCAAGTGTTGTTCTATTGGAAGCGAATTCAAGCACCTAGCTGTACGTGTGAATGTTTCGATGATTACAGATATTTAAAGAGCGCGTACTAGTTGTCAGTGCATATGTATATTATGGTTAAAAATATTAATGTTGCCACAATCAGCCACTCATCATTGTGTACCGCCACAACATGTTATATATGTAAGCACCCTATCGATTCTAACACAATTTACCAGCAAGTAGAGTCTTCATACTACTAAGATTTTGACAGTGATGTAGAATGCGGGCATTAATTTGTTTCCTGTTAATTGTTTCCTGCTGGGGAGAATGACACTAAACCTTCGTTTCCGTCTTTGCCAATTAAGGTTAATGGGATATACATGTACAGTGTTCTGAGAAGCAAAACCACGCTCTTTGCTTCTTTTTCTGGAAAAAGAAAGACGCTATTCAATGTGTGGTTAGTAAGCTATGTATGGGTGCTTTCTGGGGGCACGCCCCCTGACCCCCTGGGTTGGCTTTGCCGAGTTTTTGCGCAAAGAAAAGGCTTCTGCGAAGCATTTCTGGAAAAAGAAGAATTCAATGTGTTGTTGCTAGCAATCTATACATGGGTGATTCTCTGGGGAAATGCACCCAGACGCCCAGCCTGGGTCCGCTTCCCCTAGTTTTGGGCGAAGGAAAGGCTTCTGCGAAGCAGAATAAACTCTTTTTGCTTCTTTTCTGAAAAAGAAGAACCTTAGCGATTTATTTTGCTTCTGTTGTTACGAAGAGCAGGGAAAATATCGAAAGGAGAGACTCCTGAAGCAGATCAACGCTTTCCGACTTTTATGCAACAGGAGCAAGAAGCCCATTGATTGGTTTTGTCTTTGTCTCCATCCAGAGTAGGTCAAAGCCCGTTTTTTCCGTTATTTCCATTCCGACATATTTCATTCGTGTATCTCGGATAATTTACACGTACCCATCCTTCCAGCCCTTCGTCCGTTCATCGGACTCCGCCTGGCTTAGCAAAGCCGGCACGTATAATCTCCGTAAATATTGAAACTATTCCAACGACAGAACTTAGCCCTACCCGAAATCCGCGAAGCGGACCCCCGGGGTCTGGGGGCTTGCCCCCAGAAACAATTACCATTTAATTAATTTCAAGTACGGAGATTGAGCCGCACGTGGGGGATTGGTAATGGGAATTACCCCACATAACAGCGACCGAGAAATGGCCGACGGAGGGACATATTTAAGGACAGGGCGTAACTAGACGAAGGAGGTTCAGCGACGACGAAGATGTTTTTGAGAAGTATTCGACCTGGAGCTGCGCGAAGACTATATTCAACGGCAAGATCGACGCCGGAGTTCATTCAGACGTTGATCAAGTCTGAGGGGGGAGGATACAAGCTGGAGCATGGCGGATTAATCGACTTTCCGGTGAATTGGGGCGACATGGACGTGTTTGCACACGTCAACAACGTCAAGTACCTGAAATGGTTTGAATCTGCACGCGTGAACATGTTCAGCAAGCTCGCCGAAGACTACAAGGGGAATGTCGAGGTAGAGAAGTTCATGAGCTCTGAGGGGGTCGGACCAATCATTCGATCCGTCAATCTCGCCTGGAGATATCCAATCAAGTTCCCAGACACAGTGACTGTCCTGCACAAGGTAGACAGAATTGAGTCTGACCGCTTCTTCCTCAAGGGCATCGTTATCAGCCACGAGGCCCAGAAGGTCGCTGCCCGCATCGACGAATGCGTCGTCACAGTCGACTACCGCAAGGGCGGTATCAAAGCCGAAATCCCCCAGCCAGTCAGAAAAGCCCTAGAAGACCGAATGGACGGCAATTCATAGATCTAATAATCCGCCCAAAACCATGCATCATCACTTTTTAGTCTTCTGGGGGCCAGCCCCCAGACCCCCTGGGCTCGCTTCGCTCGATCCTATTGGGTAGTGTTCAATTCTTTCTAGTGGTTGGCGCCTCAGAGAGCTATCCCTACCCAGGCTAGCCCCGGGCCACCTGGACTTGCTTCGTTCGAGGCTGTGGGTAACGTATTTCTATTCGATGGAGCCTCGTGGAGCTAGTGGGGACTGGGGACTGGCTCTCTCTCAACTTTAACCGAGAAATGGTTCCTGAGAGTTCACTTCGCTTGAGGCCAGGGATATGTATTCTATTGATGAAGCCTCGCAGAGTTGCCGGGGTGCAGGGGGCTGACCCCCTACAAATCCTAACCCAGCACTATTGTCAGGGGCACGCCCCCAGACCCCCTGGGCTCGCTTAGCTCGAGGCTATGGGAAATGTTCTCTTCCTTCTATATATTATATAAGCCTCGTAGAGCCATGGGGGTGCAGTGGGCTGGCCCCGTGCAAATCCTAACCGAGGGTAAGTTTCTGGGGTCACTCCCTCCCACCCCCTCAGAGCTCGCTTCTCTCGAGCTTATGAGTGAGCAGTAGTTATTCTTTCTACTCGTCGAAGCCTCGCAGAGCTACGGGGGGGGCAGGGGGTTGGCTCCCTGCAATTAGTTCTTGGGTGCGCCTCCAGGGTCGGTTTTGGCGAAATTGGGGTAGTGTAGTCTTCTGACTTGCAGAACAACGCTTTTTGCTTTTCTTTTCTGGAAAAAGAAGAATATACGAGATTCAGGTAGGGAAGGAATAGGGTGTTTATGAGTTTTGATTGATGTGATCAGTCTACCAGGATTTGCTCTTCGAGCTGAGAGTAGTTTTGGTAGAAGCTGTCGAAGAGATCGACAGCGTAGTCAACGTCGTGGGAGCCGCAGATTTCTCTAGCGGAATGCATGGAGAGCTGGGCGTTGCCAATGTCGAGGGTTCGGATGCCGGTTTTAGAGGCGAGGATAGGGCCAATGGTGGAGCCGCATGGGGAGTCATTTCTAACCACGAACATCTGGAGAGGCACTTTAGCCTTGTCTGCGACGGCCTTCAGGAGCACGTTTCCTGGGGAGTTGGTGGCGTATCGTTGGTTGGCGTTGATTTTGATGGTGGGGCCCTTGTTCATTTGTGGACGGTGGTTGGATTCGTGTTTGGCCTCATAGTTTGGATGCACTGCGTGGGCCATGTCAGCTGACACGAGGAACGACTTGGAGTAGGTTTCGTATGGTGTGGAGAGCGTGCTTTGGCCCCCGAATGTTGCTAGACGATTCACCATAGCCAGAATCATGTTGGAGTCGGCGCCCTGTGCGGAAGCAGAGCCGATTTCCTCGTGGTCGAATAGGCAGGCCATGCGGATGCCAGTCTCGTTTTCCAGGGAATTGGAGTCCTCGACAGAGTTGATTAGGCCCTGGATCGCGCAGTACGACGAGCAAAGGTTGTCCAAACGAGGCGAGTAGATGAATTCATCCTTCAGTCCGCCCACTACGGACTTCTGAGTGTCATAGAGAACCAGCTCAAAGTCCTGGATGTCACTCACTGAGCTCACGCCAGCTTCCTGAGCAATGAGTTTGAGGAATTCTGGCTCATGTCGTTGATCGATCGATTCAAAAGAGCTGAAATCGTTTTCAGAGCCCTCCTCGTTGTTCGTTGCCTTGTCACCATTGAGCTGCTGCTCGGCCAGGCCAAGAATTGGGGTCAAATGGGTCTCCTTGTTGAACTCGAGCTTGTTGTTCACCTCGCGATCTAGATGGATTGCCAGGGTGGGGATTCGCAAGATGGGCTTGTCAACCTTGATCAACTTCGGCACATAACGCTCCTGCTCCTTGATATAGACCCGTCCAGCGACAGATAGATCACGATCAAACCAGGTGTGCCAAAGCCCACCACCATAGGTCTCAATGCCAACCTGATGATACCCAGCGTTTGTCTTCTTAGACTTGGGCTTGACTCGGAACGTGGGACTGTCGGTGTGAGCTCCCACAATGGAGATGCCGTTTCCAGGAGCCCATTTGGCACCGATTCCAAACGCAATGATGGAAGAGCCATTTCGAGTCACAAAATACTTGGACCCCTTCTCCAACTTGCTTTCCCAATTCTCCCGCTCATTGATCTCTTTGAACCCAGCAGAAACAAGCATCTTCTTTGTCGTCTGCACCGCATGATACGGCGATGGAGACGCATTCACATACGAAAGAAATTCACTCGCTCGCGGCATCTTCTCTACTATAATATGATGATGTTCAGTCGCTCCTCCCCTTCAAATTAATGCGGAGATGCGTAATCTTCCGTCCGCCAAGAATTCCTCAGTCCATCGGACTCCGTCATTTCTTCATACATGCACATAACATGCCCTAATGAGTTGTAATATAAACTAGCCAATTCGTCGAATAGTATTCTTTTTTTTCAAGAAAAAGAAGCAAAAATAGTTGTTTCCTTTCGCGGAAGGTCATGTGTAACCAGACCTCGGCGAAGCCGACCCTGGGGGTTTGCGGACGGGCCTCCAAGAGACCAAGCCAGAGCTCTTCTTTTCAGGGCTTCCCAGAAGTATGCTCAAGTATGAAGGAAAACTATAGAAACAATTGTAGAATAGTGTACTTCTTCTTCCGGAAAAGGAAGCAAAAAGCGTTGTTCCGCTTCGCGGAAGGCCATGCGTAACCCAGGACTCGGCGAAGCAGACCCTGGGGGTTAGGAGCGTGCCCCCAAGAAACCTAGCCGGAGCTCTTCTTTTCCAGAGCTTCACAGGAGTATGTTCAAAGTGTAAAAAATTATACTGCTGATAAATTGCCGTTACTTGGTGCTGTATAAACTAGTACTAGCCCTGGGCATGCAAATCAATGAAAGTCTTGTTTCTGCATATACATTTGTTCTGCTTCGGAGAAGAGCTGTGGTATGATATCGAATCATCTATCATAGCCGCATGAATGCCATAACTATATAGGCAAATTAAATTCCATCAGCATTCCGGAACGGAGGTAATAATTTCTATATATAAATCATGCAACTCTAACGGCATGCACGATCGGGTATACATGAAAGAATGCAGCCTGATAGACATGGTCAATATGCGATAAAATATGCATATATGTCGGTGTTGTAGTAAGGATTCCACGCATAGCTCGTGAAACCGATCGCCGAGGAATGGTTTCATATAACGGTGTTTCACATACCGATGACGTTAGATTCCGTAGGAATGTGAACCCACTGAAGAAGGACAAATTATATCTAGTTTTTGAGGCAAAGCCCAACCTTCACTGCTATTCACTCAACCTACGATTTGTTAAAGACCTTCGTTCTGCCAATTTCTCCAACCCTGACCCAGCTCGCCAAGTTCCCGCCCGTGTGTAAACTTCTGCGAAGCAAAGCAATGTACTGTTCCCTAGTATAACCTATCCTCTGGGGTAAGTCCCCAGACCTCTGGGTCCGCTTCGTCGAGACGTCTTTCCACTACTTAGATTGCACCGCACTCTTCCAGGTACAGGGCCATAAGTTTTGAATATAGGTATCTTCCACGAAGCGGAACAACGATTTTGCTTCTGTTTCTGGCGAATAGGAAAAATGCACCTTGTGCAGCAGGTACCATTCGATTATCTGGTCCATTAAAAAAAAACCGCAAAGCGAACCCAGGGGGTCTGGGGACTTGCCCCCAGAAGTACCTCATAAGCTTTGAGGGACGGAGAAGAAAGGATGAATAAGGTTTGGATGTAAACAAAACACCTGTATATGACTATTGAGCTGGAATCCCTCAGATACACGTTCTGGACGCGTGTACGGTATTTGCTGAACCCCAGGCATCGCTATCGGCATGGATATGGGCTTTCGTCAGGTTCCATCAGTGACCCACCAACAACACTTCAGGACAGCTCAACCACCTACTGCTGCACTTCAGCACCTCCACCTGGCATTTCCGAAAGACTTTCAGGAACCACCTACACACCCTTCAGCAATTCCGCAAGTGAATACGACGAACAGAAAATCAAGACCCTCGTAAACAACATGACCTCTCATCGTCCAAAAAGACAACAACTCAAGATCAACGCTAAAATCACAATCTCCAAACTCAAGTACAAATTTACACGCATCTTTTAGCTGCTCAATTCGCTTAATGTCATTTCTTTCAACTATCAAATCTCCACCTCTTACATATCCACACTGTTCTTTTAAAAGGAACCAAAACACTGGCTCTGCGATTCACCTTCAAGGTGAAGTTGTTCTTTTTAAAAAAGAACCAAAAGATTAGCTCTACAATGCATCGTCAACGTGGTGGTGAACTTGTTCTTTTTAATGAAGGAACCAAAATTATCAGCTCAGCCCGATTTCACTCAGGAATTGTTCAGAATAAAAGCATTATTTAATTGCCAAATTCTTTCAGGTGACCGTACTGTGCTCTGGGTAAGGATCTAAAATAGTCAATTGATGAAATAGATTACTCTTTTCCAGGAAGGAGGTAAGTAGTATCATTTTGCTTCACGAAATCTTTGTACACCCAACTCTCGGCGAAGCCGACCCTGGGGGTCTGGGGGCGTGCCCCCAGAAAACCATACAGATGTTAAAAAACAGTTGCTAACCATAGAAAGAATGTGAAATTGACGTTTCTTATTAAAGACTATTTACAAAGAGGGGCTTGAAGAATTAGTTTTCGACGACCTTCTGGACCTGTTCCAACCATCGGATGTATTCCTGGTTTTCGCGGACGCCAGCGTATTCGACGATGAAGGAGGCCATTTCGGAGTTGATGCCACGGGTCTCCAAGTATCGTTCGATGGCGGACTGGACGGTTGGGTCGAGAGTGGAGAAGACTGGGCCCTGGTAGAGCTGTCTTCGCTCGTGCTCGGCCTCGGCGGTGTTTTCGATGGCGGTCTTAGCGGACTCAGTTGGCAGGACGTACTGAATCAGGAACATGTCGTCGTGCACGGTGGCCTCAACAGCCAGGGAACCGGATGGCTTCTCGACGACAATCTTGGCTCTAATTGGGGAATCAAAGTCCTCGTCAAAGGACTCCTCCTGGCCATCCTCGCCCTCCTGCTCCTCCTCGGCAAAGGACTCGTTGCTAGTGATGTCGAAGAGCGAGAAGTACACATGGACGACCTCACCGCCGTCCTTTCGCACAAGCTCGACGAGATCACGTCCCTCCTTGTGGACAACCTGGTACCCAGAGTCCTTCAGGTACTTGCTGACAACAGGAGACTCGGGCTCCTCAATCTCCTTCTCAATCTTGATCTCGTTCTTGAGGGTGGCAACAAGATCTGCGTCAGCAGCAGTCAGGCTCGACTCCTCCTGCAATCGGCGGGGGGTCATGGAAAAGCTTCTCAATGCCATGGGTCTGGCAACTGCAGCCCGCATAGCACCCTGACGCCCAATGGCCCGTGTGGCACTTCTCACTCCACTTCTCAATGCAACTCTCGACAACATATCTCTTACTTGCTTTATTCCTTCAAACAAGAGCTTAACTGCGTCCCGTGAAATTTAATTTTCTCCGCTGGGACCCTGGTACCACATTTACGTCGCAATGCTCTTCTTTACGCTGCATATCTTATCACCAACAAAGATCGACTTTTCTAGAAAATATCTGGGGGCACGCCCCCAGACCCCCGTGTCCGCATCGCGGATTATGGGTTAAAAAGACCTGAATTCGCCGTGTGCAAAAGCCTTGGTCGTTTCTATGTCCACTTCTGGCCCGTCGGGAGCTGGTTTATTTCAAGTGAATCAAATTCTCTAGTCGTCTCCACCGAAGTTATATAATCAATTGAGAGCTGTTGGAAGCAATTTTGTTCTTTCTAGAAAGGAACCAAAAACAGTAGCTCTACGCGGGGCATTCCTTCATTATAGGCCATATTATGGTTTGTACGTAGCCGAAATCTAAAAATGATTGGAAAGCGGCGACTCTTCTAGGCTTTGTTTTCGGATCTGTCGTAGATACCTACAGTCTTGGCCGATAGATGAAGTCCTTTGTTCTATAGCTCTTCAAAGTAACAGAACATGCAACTTGATGCTTTTTAGGGTTTAAATTCTCTTGTGGATCTATTGCTAGCTCTAGATCTTACCTATATACATGGATCGGATGTAGATCTCTAGAGGCATGCATAGGTTCCGTTAAATCTATATTATATTAGAGTCCCGAATGTCGAGAGAGAACTATATATATATATCAAAACATTCTACATCAGTAATTCAAGCATTTGTAACTGTTGATCATATTGCGGTAGCGCCGAATTTCCACCATGGTATTACGGTTTGTGCAGGGGACTCTAATAGGTTTCTTTTTTTTCCAGAAAAAGATGTTCCGCTTCGCGGAAGGTCAGCGTACCCATAGCCTCGAGCGAAGCGAGCCCAGGGGGGTTTGGGGGCTTGCCCCCAAGAAAACAACAATTTGGTAACCAATTGGTCTAATGGGTTCCTTCTTGTTCCAGAAAAAGAAGCAAAAGGGCAGCTCCGCTGACGACATCCATAGGGTGTCTGGGGGGTTGCTAAGGTACAAGGTACGGAGCTGCAGATGCCATTGAATCCGAGCTGATGGAAAAAATAATTGAGCCGGCGATCCTAGTGATATCCGGCATGTCGAGAAACCAATTGGTTGGTTGTTACTGGGGTTACAGTGTTTGTTTGTTGTGGCATGACTGTTGCCTGGGAAGGTGGTTTGTTTTTATTGGGACCAAGTGGATCTGAAACACCGTTTCTGGTGTTAGGGAGATGTCAAAACCGTAGGAAGCTTGCGAATGTGAAACTTGTCGATCAATTTTTCACCGGATGCCAGACATAAATGGCAACAAGTACATATTATGGTAGAACGGAACCCGGACAGGCGGTGGAACCGTTGTTGCATTTTTCTAGAATAATTTAATTACACCTTCCCCTTTGAGGATGTCTTTACAGCACAAATTACACATACCCTTGTACAGATCGACATCAAGGCGTTGGGCCTACATGCGCAGCCAACTGCAATTAAGCCACATAAACCTCGCTCCTCCGTCTCCGTCTGCTCGGCCGGGGTTTCCTCCGATCGAATCCCTCGCACGCGGTCTCGGCTCCCTCCACCCCAATTAGCCATCCCTCTCCCTTCATTGGCCAGCCACCACTCATCCCACCTTCCCCCTGTCAACTCTTACTCACTCCCAATACACATGAAAACACCTTCCCAACCTGCATATATATGCATGTTATGCACTCAATTGCCCCTGCCCCTTCCCCCACCGTAGCCGATTCCCACCCATACACACCATTGTCGTAGCCACATTCTTCTTTTTCCAGAAAAAGAAGCAAAAAGCGTTGTTCTGCTTCGCAGAAGACCAAACCCAACCAATCGACCGAAGAAGAGACTTTGACCCGACCCTCGGCGAAGCCGACCCTGGGGGTCTGGGGGCGTGCCCCCAGGAAACCTTCGATATATGTAGTAGTTTGTAGGGTATTAATATTAATGCAACCCTCGGCGAAGCCGACCCTGGGGGTCTGGGGGCGTGCCCCCAGAAAACCATCGATATAGGTTATAATAGTAGTTTGTAGGGTATTAATATTAATACAATCTAAGAAAGGAAAGGTTTTGGAGATACAAAACCAATGCAGTTTGAGAGGCGGTAATAAAAATACAAGAGAAACGAGGGTATTAGAAAGAAAACAAGAGATGATGTTGTTGTGATTGGTGGGGGAATTAGAAGTGTTTTTGTTTGTCAGAGTCCATCCAGTTTTTGACGAATAGAGATGCACGTTTGAACCGTCTGTCGGTGTATTTTTCATAGATTGCGTTGTGGTTTGTTTGGGGGTCTTTACAGCTTTCTAGGATGGCGTCGATTGCCGGCTGGAGCTGGGAGAGGGTGTATCCGGAGAAGTAGACGTGACAGTTGGTCCACGGGCCTCGTTGGAGCATTCTTCGGGCCAAACAATGGGCTGCGGCTGCTGTCCAGGAGGGTGGGGATGCGACGAAACGTTTGTCCATGATGGTGAGTTCTAATAAATATTTGGCGAGGGTTCTGGTCTCGAGGTCGTAATCGTCTGCCTTGGACGTTCGGCGGAGGAAGGACATGGGGCCTGGCCAGCCGAGGTTGAATTCCAGCATGTCTATCATGTAGCGTTCGGCCTTGAGGATTTCTTCGACTGAGTATCCGTGGTCGACCATGTAGGCGATTTCGTTGACGGACGGACAGTTGATTTCCTCGTATTTGGCTGCGAGGAACAGGGCCACTGCTCCGACGAGCTGGAATTTGGACAGGGACACCACCTTGAGGGAGAGGAACCGGTCGATGTAATTAATGGTCAGAAAGAGTGTCTCTGGGAGTAGGTTGAAGCGGTGGTGGACCTGGACCAGCCAGTCGATGAGAATTGACCTCATGGACCAATGGATCTCGTTCTGGTTGTCCATGTAGTATGGGTCCGGGCTCATCTCTGTTTCCAGACGTCGCATGTATTGGAAGATTTCGTCCGAATACTCCGTTACCATGGAAACGTCGTACAAGTCTTCATCGTCCTGAAGCGTCTCCTCGAGCACGGGCTTTACCTTGTCGCAGGTCCCTCTGAACTCCGCTAAGGCCTTCTCCGACATGTCTGGTGCCAATGGGTGCGGGTTGGTTGTGCTTTCGGTCTGCATCATGCTGGCCTCCGCCTCTTCGTCATCCTCCTCCTCCTCCACGGCATGATGCCCGTACTCCTCCTCATCGTCGTCGTCTTCATTGTCCTCCTCAATCTCCGTGTCGTCGGAGCCGCTGTTCGTGTGCTGGTTAGTGGTGGTGGTGGTGGTGTTAGCGCTGTGCGAGAGTCTGTCGTTAGTCGTAGGTCTATTGTCGTTGTACACGGGGAGCTTGGAGCCAGGCTTAGCAGACCCCTTGAAGGAGGTGTTTGTGACTGTGCCCAGAACGACCCGCTTCTGAGGATGCTGGGTGGTCCGAGGCTTACCATTGGCCGCCATCACAGACGACGGACGCTTGATGCCACTGGACTTCAAAGCATTCTCATTGTGAATCCGCTTGGGCCGGAGGGCTGTGCGCTTGTCCATCATGGTGCATATATACAAGGTCTAGAAGGAATATATAACGCACCCGCGGGACAATTATATATATCAAAAACCTCGAGATCCTGTTTATATATATATGTGTGTGTGGATCTGCTGTTATTGTTATTGTATTGGTTTTTATATCACGCACGCATGCAGCCAGCGCGTCGGCCTCAAAAGAAAAAAAAAAGTTCTTGGGTTTGTTTGTTATTTTCCCCTTGTGGTAGCCCACAAAAACAAAACCCAGCATCGGCTCCGCACCCCGAAAAACACCACGCTCCATGCGTGGAGATGAAAATAAATACCACACAAACAAATAAATAAATATCCCATACAATTAGTACCGTCCGTCGGGCTACTCTCTCTACTTCTATTAAATATATCTCATACCCCGCCCGGCCAGCTGGGCCTCGCAAAATTCCGTTGGCCCCGCGTGCGTGCTTGGACCAAGGCACTGGGTCCCCTGCAGCCACCACCATCTCTACAAGATAGCTTGTAACCGATTAGACAATATATTATTACAAGATCCAGCCAATCCCCGCTGCCGATGAGCATTGTCCAGCTTCAATCGCGGACCAGGGTCCACCTGGCGCTGTTTTCACTGATCTGGTGTTCCTCCCACCATCCCATCCTTTCCTTTTCCATCCACCACCACTACATATTGGGCTCCGATCGATATGTACCCGCATTAGACAGACGCCCCGCCGCACAACGACGACGAACATCGTCCCATTCCCCAGCTCTATTCTACATATTCTTTTCTCTAGCTAAATGTCTATCTATCGCTGGCTAAGGCCCGCCGTTGCCTATCCACACCTCCTCTCATCGCCTCCTGTCAACGGTGCTGCATGCGCGCGTCTCCTTGCTTCACCGTTGCTCCTCGCTCGCTTCAAAACAACACACTCATACACACACACGCGCATTGCGCGCGTATAAACACGCGCGTCACGTGACCCACATCTTAATTTCAACATATATATATATAAAGAGCACAATTCGATTCGGGAACACGACAGACGTAGACCCGGCTCGAGCATTGCACACTGCGATGGACGACGAGCGGCCGGCACCACGCCATTGGACCACGTTGTAACTGCGCATGCCCAGCTGTATACGCAATTAAGGCGGTACTTGCAGCCACCTGCACATCCCAAATTGGGCCATACAGCACCAAAGTACCTGCAAATCCCCGCCGATCATGCTCGATTGTTGACGTATAAACCTGGTAACTCCCAACCATCTCCCCGGAAACAACGACAACGTTGCCTAGGCAACTAGCTTCTGGGGCACCCCCCTGAACCCCCTTTTGGGTATACGGTCAGCTTATCTACAACAGTGGTTTTCTGGGGGCACGCCCCCAGACCCCCTGGGTCCGCTTCGCGGATTTTGGGTATCTGATCAACTTATCTTCAAAGGGTGTTGGTTTTCTGGAGGCACGTCCTCAGACCACGAGGTTTGGGTGCTATAGTCTTATGGCCTGTTGAGAAGCGGCACGACGCTTTTGCTTCTTTTTCTGGCACAAGATTAATTGGATTCTGGGGGCAATCCCCCAGACCCCCTGGGTCCGCTTCGCGGATGTTGGGTATCAAGTCAGCTGTGCCCCCAGCCCCGAGGTTTGGGTAATACAGTCTTCAGTGGGACCTAGCTGCGTCTCAGGTGAGCTAAAAGTATCGTTCAGGGTCTGTTTATTTCATAGACGATCATACTACCCAAATTTCGGCGAAACCGACCCAGAGAGTCTGAGGGAGTGTACCCAGAAAACCAATTGATCTCACAGTTTCTTCTTTTTGTGTAAAAAGAAGCAAAAAGCGTTGTATGCGGCTCAATTGAGCGAATAGTATTCTTTCAGGGTTTGCTTACTTCACCGTGTATTGTGTATTACCCAAATCTCGGCGAAGCCGACCCAGGGGGTCTGGGGGCGTGCCCCCAGAAACCAATTAGCCTTATAGTTTCCTTCTTTTCAAAGTGAGAGTTAAAATCAGATGTTGCTATTATGATGTTGTTGAATAAAAGGCCCAAGGTCCTTTCATTTCACGTTCATTCTCTGGGAGAAGCACATTCACGTCATCGAAGGAACGGCATCAAGTATCTAGTTGTACACCGGTTATAATGCCACAAATTATGTCTTAGATTGTTTGCATACTGGCACTTATTGTCTTTTTCACATTTATCTTCCCACAACCAGTCATCTATGGTGAAGTTGAGTTTAGTGTCGGCGAAGAAAGGATTCCCTTTGGATGACGACGAGGAAAAATGGCATTACATTCTTTTCATAACAAAGAAAAGATTACCTCGAATACATGCCCATAACCTCGAGCGAAGCGAGCCCTGGGGGTCTGGGGGTGTACCCCAGGAAACCTACTACTGTATCCCCGTGGCTCTGCGAGGCTTCATCGAATAGGCCACAGTTTTCATTCAGCAATCTAGATCCGGAACTCCTTGAACGAGTGGAGGACACTGGTGAACAGATGGAGCTCAGTCCTGAACCTGATACTAGTGAGCTGTCTTGAGATTCTTTAGGCAGTCTTAATATCAATGCATCGGATAGCATCATGATACGATCCGTCATAGGCAGAGCAGTACATTCATACTTCTCTGAGACGAGACACAGGTACCAATTGACGATAAATTTCCGTCATCGGGACCGATTTTCATGACTTCACACTGGTTTCCTGGCGGAAGAGTTTTGGAGAGGACATCGATCCTGAAACGCCAGCAAAAAGAAATAACACAAGACGGCGACGATAACAACATGTAGACAATGATTTATTTCCATATGGTAACCATAGAATTTGTATTAACAACACCAACTTACAAGCATCTGACCTATTATTTTCTGGGGGCACACCCCCCCCCCCCCCCCCCCCCC
>JAJMDO010000026.1:16360-109347 GCA_030573635.1 Blastobotrys ciferrii | reverse complement strand
CGTTTCTTCCGGCTGAGAAAAAGAAGCCAGAAGTGTCGTTCTGCTTCTCAGAAGGTAACAAGCTGTCCAATGATATTATTCTGCTTCCAGTAAAAGAACCAAAAGCATAGTTCTGCTTTGCAGAACGCTACAGATACCCAAAATTCGGCAAAGCCGACCCAGTTGGGTTTGGGGGCGTGCCCCCCAAAGAAAAACCCTAACAAGCTGTCTAGTAGTATTCTTTTTTATCCAAGAAGCAAAGAGACAAGAAAAAAAAGAAGCCGTTTACACCGCCTGCGGAGGGACACCATTAGTCTCTTGTTCATCGACAAAGCGGGACCCAGTAGCCTTCTGCTCTTTCTATTCGTTGATGCCTCGCAGAGCCACGGGGATGCAGGGGGCTGGCCCCCTGCCAAACCCTTACCCATGTGTTTTTCTGGAGGCACGCCCCAGACCCCCTGGGCTCGCTCCGCTCGGGGTTATGGCTAGTGTTCTATTCTTTCTATTCGATGGAGCCTCGCAGAGCCACGGAGGTGCAGGGGGCTGCCCCCCTCCAAATCCTAACCCAGAACGTTAACTGGGTTTCCTGGGTGCACGACCCTGCCACAGAGTCAATCCTTTAACTAGTAGATAGACGCCCTTAAAGTATAGCGATATCGACTCGCCATCAACCTCAGGCTGCATTCCGATGAGCTGCGCGCCTTTAAATATGCGTCATTGATCAGAACCCGCTCTATGGACCTGTCCCAGGATGACTCAATAGGCAATTCAAACCTTTGGCGCTTTTTGCTTCTTTTTCAAGAAAAAGAAGAATACCGCTACTACAAACAGCAGCCACCCTTTTCCCTCTGCGTCAAAAAGCCACCTTTCTCCCTGCCTAAGGCAGTCTTTCTTCTTCTCTCTCTCTCTCTCTTTGCTGGTTCAACCTCGCTCGTGGGTTAGGGTTCTGAAGCTTATCTTATCTAATTAAGTGAACTCCTCAACCTACAGTATCTTTCTCAGCACCTCCGGATCAATGAGCACTCCCGAAACTAGGCACACTAATCAATAAGTCCTCGCATTCTCATACCAAGCCGGCGTGCTCTGATCCACCTACACCATTCCAGCGTGTCCCAAAAAAAAATTCGACTGGCAGAGGCCTTCTTTTTCCAGAAAAAGAAGCAAAAAGCGTTTGTTCTGCTTCGCAGAAGGATATGAAGACCCCAAACCTCGGCGAAGCCGACCCTGGGGGGGTTGGGGGGGCGTGCCCCCCAAAAAGTCGTCAAGGCCTCGATCGACCGGCGGGTGTTGACCGGCCGGTATTGTCCGCAATTCCGCAACTCCGCTTCGGGGAGCCGATGACCGGCGTGGAACAATCTGAGGCCATGTACTAGGCACTGAAAGACGGTCGGCTCTAGGGTCTATAGACGGTGTCCGGGAAGCAGGTATTTATTAATTTTTTTTGTTTGTTTTTATAAATAATTGGCCCATGCATATGTCCTGTCTGAACTGGCCTGGCATTTTTTGTCGTTTCGGAATCACGGTGTACCCGTGCCCCGACAACCGACATCCCAGCCGTGCGACCGAGCCTCGGCGGACCGATAATAGCATCCGGTTCCGGGATTTCCTAGGGACCCGTTCCCTCTAAACGACGAAGACGGTCCTGGGCGGGTCGAGGCCATTCGGTCTCTGGTCGGACAGCGATGGGCGCTGGGAAAATGAAAAAAGGAGATAAAAGGAGATAACGGACGCCGGAGATAGGGGTTTGGTGGCGGTAGTGGTGGTGGTGTTCGGAGTCGGAGATGCTGAGTCATGCCGGTGCCCGCTGACTAACAACAGAGTTAGCTCCGTTCCGACGCTTAGAAATTCGTGGCCTCGGTGTTCCGATGGCTGACAAATGTCGATCCTTGCCCACTATATATATAACCTAGAGGACCCTGATGACGACCGCATACATTTTTTAAGCATGATACTAAGTGAACAGTACCGTCTGGTGTCGCAGGCGAAGTCGAAGCTGACGCGGGAGGCGCGTCGCATGGATCCTGATCTACGTGTGCTGGTCGTGCACGCCAACGTCCTCGATGGACTGATGGAGGAAATCCAACGCGGAAGGGAACAAAGAAAGAACCCTCAGAACCACTCAGTCCACTTCGACGACTCAATTGAGACTCAAAAGGCCGCCGCAATCGCCACTCAGAGCAACAGTGATGATTATGATTACTACTCGGACTCGGACTCGAGCTCGGAAGAAGAAGATTCCGACTCCGACTACGACGAATACGAAGATGATGAAGAGGAGGAAATTGCAATTGCATACACGACCAACAACAAGTCGTGCCAGCAGATGCCCATATTAGAAGAGGAAGAGGTCCTCCCACATCTAACATACTCTTCGGAATCCGAAGACGAGGACGACGACTCGCCGGAAGAAGATAACGCCCCCTTCCACACGTCTACAACCTCGATCCAAAAGGTCCAAAAGGTTCACCTGTCTTCCGCCCAGCCGCTGGAGGTGGCCTAATTTTGATCTCACTTTGATGAAACCTCTTAACGACTCCTTGTACATATTTTGCCCATCCACATAATTAATTTATTTATTCACTCACATTCTCCCACTACCGTAGCTGGCCCCCTGCAAAGCTAACCCTGGTGTGCCTTTTCTGGGGGCATGCCCCCAGACCCCCTGGGTCGGCTTCGCCGAGAGTTGGGCTCTATTCGACGTAGCCTCGCAGAGCCACGGGGGTGCAGGGGGCTGGCCCCCTGCAAGCCTCTCGCACCACCGTGTTTCTTTCACTAGGTGAAACTTTTTCTGGAAAGATTCGTCGGAGCACCGACGGGACTAACTGACGCGGCTGAAACCACGCCGGCACGTGCCGACAGTCGCAATTCCGCATGATCGGAGGACCAAGGCAATGGGCAGAGCTGATTTCTTGCATAATGTGCTAATTAATGCGGATAAATGCGCCTGCGTCGATACATAGAAGGGGCGTGGGCACGCCCCCGTGCTTCGCTTCGCTAAGTTGCATTCTGGGGCACCCCCTCAAATCAAACCCATAAAAGAACAAACAGCCGTACAACGCTCTAATTATATGCATGTGCGAAATAATTCTAGAATGACAAATCCCTTTTACTAGTCCTCTTGGGAGTGAAACACTATTGTTTTTCAACCTCTAACATGAATCATCTGACGGCCATTTTCTACTTGCGAAGCGTTGGGTGTATATAACTTTTCATACACGTTGTATACATTCTATTCAACGGACTATAAATCAACTGTCTTCTGGGGGCTATGCCCCCAGACCCCCTGGGTTCGCTTCGCGAAGCGTTGGGCGTATATAACTGTTCATACGCGTTGTGTATATTCTATTCAACGGACTATTACCCGGCTGTCTTCTGGGGGCTTAGCCCCCAGACCCCCTTGGTTCGCTTCGCGAAGCGTTGGGCGTACATAACTGTTCATACGCGTTGCATAGATTCTATTCAACGAACTGTTACCCGACTGACTTCTGGGGGCTATGCCCCCAGACCCCCTGGGTTCGCTTCGCGAAGCGTTGGGCGTATATAACTATTTATACGCGTTGCATACATTCTATTATTACCCGACTGTCCTCTGGGGGCTATGCCCCCAGACCCCCTGGGTTCGCTTCGCAAAGCGTTGGGTGTATATAGCTGTTCATGCTTGCATATATCTTCGATACAACTGAATACAATTTTTTAAAAGTTTGAACTTCCAGAAGAAACAAAGAGTGAGCCCCACCTCTCTTTTGTAAAGTACTTTGCACCCCAACCTCCGCGAAGCGGACCCAGGGGGTCTGGGGGCTTGCCCCCAGAAAACCTTTTAACTCAATATACTTTAAATAGAGTTTGTATGATTAAAAGACTCCGCGAAGCGGACCCCGGGGGTCTTGGGGTGTGCCCCCAGGAAAACCGACGAGAAGGTAGTTGAGGGGATTAATTTACATGTCTATTTTTGTGTGCGGGGCGTTAATTGCGGTTGTACTTTGCCTTTCCGAGGTCGAAGGGGAGGTAGCGGTACTTGATCATGTGCTGGATCTGGCGACGCATGGTGAGGGTGAAGAGGATGATGAAGTAGATGAGGAGGATTGGCCAGAAGACGGGGATGTCGAAGATGCTGAACCAGGTGCAGATGAAGCCCGCGAGGGTGGCGCGGGTGGCATTGTACCAGAACTTGAACTCTGGCAGACGGCGGATGAACGGGCGAAACTCGCCGTCCTCCTGGGTGTTGGTCGTGGGCAGGGTCTCGCCCTCCTCCACGTCCTGATCCCGCATGTCCTGCTCAAGCGACGGGTCAAACTTGGGCTGCAGGAACGCCAGAAACAGGTTCAGCAGATAGATGCCCAGCGTGTAGCACACAATGTACCAGCCCTGGGCCAGCACGATGCGTAGCATGAACACCGCCAGCAGCCCCCCAAACCCAAGCCATCGATACAGCGTGTACGGAACCGAATGGTCCAGATACGTCTGATACAGTCGCGTGTACTTGCTGAAATTCCGTGTAATGTCGTTGAACGTTCGACTTGTCTCCTCCATTGTTCCTTTCTTAAAAATTATATGTGTCGTCGCTTGAAGCCACCTGGCATCCCCTTCCCAACACGTCTCCCACACGACGCGCGCGCCACCCCCTCTATAAAACTTCGCCTCCAGCCACACATCATTTTTAACAGTGTTGTTCTTTTTAAAAAAAGAACCAAAAACATTAGCTCTGCGAGGCTTCAAGTAATAGGCTTGCTTTGTTCTTTAAAGGGAACAGGGTAGAGGTATGTTTTGTTCTTTTTAAAAAAAGAACCAAAAACATTAGCTCTGCGAGGCTTCGACGAATAGAAATTGGATTTGTTCTTTTCCAGAGTAAAGAAGCAAAAATAAGGGGTCTGCGAGAGTTAATCAGTTAGAATTGGATTAATTATATCTGCTGAGAGAAACTAGGGCCATATCAGTGGCTCATGTGGATTTTGGTTAGTTATACATAACGGCTTGTACATACAGGTGATAATATGGTAGTTGCGTGCGATGATTCGCTCTAGCTAGCTAGCCGGTATTAATGTGAGTGTGTGTCGTAATTAGCCTAGTTTTTGTTTGCCAGCTAGCTATACCCACGTATATAGCAGACATATGAACGGGTACCGAATATGTATATCGGTTTTTGGCGGTTGCATGTACATACTTAGTTCTTTGTGTACTAGCTATGTATATATCCTTGAATATCGATATCCACATGTACACGTACGTATATACCTTCGTTTCATGCATGTGTATATATATGCATCTCTGAGACTGTTCTAGTGATGTATGTATAACGATCGAATATAAGCACTATAACTAGAACTGCACTTGCACATATATATATGTATATGGGTAAACACAATCCCTCGCGATTTTAACCCTGTACATGTTGTACATACACCAACGACGAAACCAAGGAACTGATTATAAAAACAGACTGTTGATAGGTAACAAATGTATCTAGGTTGGGTCAGTTTTCGTGCTTCCGGGCGACTGAAGTGATCACCAACAAGCCAATTACTCGTTTCTTATCCTAACAATAGGTCATCCGAATATTCAGAATTACGCAACACATGGAAATGAAATGATATATATATACGACAAGCCTCACAGGGCTAACGTTTTGGTTCTCTTTTTAAAGGAACACTACCTAACTATATTCGTTTGAGCCTCTCAGAGCCAATGCCGGTTCTTTTTTTAAAAATAACAGAGCTCAATTCTATTAGTTTGGGACTCGCAGACCCAATATATTTGGTCTTTGTTTTTTTTTTTTTTAAAAAAAAAGGAACAAAGGTCAACTCTATTCGTTGGAGCCTCGCAGAGCAAATGTTTTTGGTTCTTTTTTTAAAAAGAACAACACATTTCTATGGATTTAAACAAGAGAAGGTCGGCAAAAGACTTCAACACAGAAAAGATTTACACGGAATGGAGTGGATTTAGGGAAGAGGAAAAGGTTGAGATGAGTAGTTGATTAAATAAATTAAGATTGGGATTCGAGCCGTGTTTTCTCAGCTTCGAGTTTTTGGATTGTTTCTTTGGTTTTCTGGACCTGTTGATAGACGCTTTCCAGGCCGGCACTTAGGCGATCCAATTCCTCATTCTCTGCCTGGACGCTGAATTTGTTAGTGTCGCCCTTCTTTGGGGGTAGGAGTGCCCCTGGTCTGGATGTGAGGATTTCGAACATTGCTTCAGTGGGCTCGTTAAACACCAATTCGTCGTATATGTAGCTTTCCACCATCCCGCCCTTCTCCTGGGCCTTCTTTTGTGCGTCCTCTCCGTACGGATGCAACTTCAAATGGTGGTACGTGGTCACGTTTTTCTCATTGGCCTCACTGGCAAAGTATATCTTCACGGCAATCTCAAACTCACCCCAACCGGTCTCTGTTAGCTCGAACGGCGGGGTCTCTATTGATCGCGACGGCTGTGGATATGTGTCGTGCAGCTTGAAAATCACCTTCTTGATGAAATACGACAGATCTCCGCGTTTCTTGTCCTTCCCATCAGCATAATGCGGGTCCCGAACAAAAATCGTCCATTTGTGTGTATGATCCGGTGGTGTTCGCTCAGTCCGCTCATTATCCTTCAACGGCGTCGCCGTATTCCCATACACTATCGGTCGCGTAACCGATATATTCTACATTTCAATAATCAGCGCCAATCCACACACTCTCTTCTCTCTTTCTCCCTTACCTTCATCCGCTTACTCCCCGTCGACGGCATCTCGCTTATCCTCTACTCAAACCACCTCTCCAATTCCGCCTTCCCACCTCCGTTTTTTATACTCAAACCCTAACCCAATCACCAATCACGTGATAAATATAACTTAACTTTAAGTTTAAATTACAACTCGAACGAAAGCTCCGCGTTATGTCAATTTCTTCTTTTCCAGAAAAGAAGCAAAAGCGTTAGTTCTGCTTCGCAGAAGGTCACACATCACCCAAACTTCTCACTAAGTCACTCTGTTCTTTTCCAGAGAAGGAAAATCGTGAGTTTTATTTCACAAGATCCCTCTACCCAAAGTTCGGCGAAGCAGGCCCTGGGGGTCTGGGGGCATGTCCCCAGAAAACTCTGCATGAAGCCACCTTCTTCTTTTCCAGAAAAGAAGCAAAAGCGTTAGTTCTGCTTCGCAGAAGGTCACACACCACCCAAACTTCTCACTAAGTCGCTCTATTCTTTTCCAGAGGAAAAGGAAAAGCGTGAGTTCTATTTCACAAAAGGTCCCTCTACCCAAACTTCGGCGAAGCCGACCCAGGGGGTCTTGGGGCGTGCCCCAGAAAATTTAGGTATACCAGAGTGATCTGGGGATTAATAGCCGCGGAGACCTGCCGGAGCGGGGGGCCGATTCCGGCGACGGTGTCGGGTGAGGAGGAGGAGTGAAAAATCCGGTTGACTCATCATCCGACATAAAAGTCAGCTTTTTCCGCTTGTTTGGAGATTGAACAAGATGCCGATGCTAAAAGACCCCTCAGAGAAATACCGCAAGTTCCCAACAGTGGATCTGTCGAACCGACAGTGGCCCACCAAGACGCTGGACAAGGCGCCCAGATGGCTTGCCACGGATCTGAGAGACGGTAATCAGTCTCTGCCAGATCCGATGTCTGTAGAGGAGAAGAAGGAGTACTTCCACAAGCTGGTTGACATTGGCTACAAGGAGATTGAGGTGGCCTTTCCCAGTGCCAGTCAGATTGACTTCGACTTCACGCAGTATGCGTGTCAGAATGCCCCAGACGACGTGTGGATCCAGGTCCTGACGCCCTGCAGAGAGGATCTGATCAAGCGAACCGTTGAGTCGGTCAAGGGCGCCAAGCGGGCCATCATCCACGTCTATCTTGCATCCTCCCCGCTGTTTCGCGACGTTGTGTTTGGCATGACCGAGCAGCAGAGCATTGAGCTGGCTGTAAAGTCCACCAAGCTGGTTCGCTCCCTCACCAAGGACGACCCGTCCACTAAGGGCACGGAGTGGGCCTACGAGTTCTCTCCGGAGACCTTCTCGGACACCCCTCTGGACTTCTCGGTCCGTCTTTGCGAGGCCGTCAAGAAGGTCTGGGAGCCCTCCGTCGAGAACCAGATCATCTTCAACCTGCCGGCAACTGTCGAAATGTCCACACCAAACGTTTTTGCCGACCAGGTAGAGTACTTTGCGACCCACATCTCCGAGCGGGAGAAGATCTGTATTTCGCTGCACAACCACAATGATCGTGGGTGTGCTGTTGCGGCCGCAGAGCTCGGCCAGATGGCAGGCGGCGACCGAATTGAGGGCTGTCTCTTCGGCAACGGCGAGCGAACGGGCAACGTTGACCTCGTCACCCTCGGCCTGAACCTCTACACCCAGGGCGTGGACCCAAAGATTGACTTCTCCGACCTGAACTCCATTGTCGACGTTGTCGAGAGATGCAACAAGATCCCTGTCCATCCACGTGCCCCATACGGCGGCTCTCTTGTCGTCTCCGCATTCTCCGGCTCCCACCAGGACGCCATCAAGAAGGGCTTTGCCCGTCGCGAGCAGGAACTCACCCAGAAGACCTGCTCCTGCTGGCAGATCCCATATCTGCCTCTCGACCCACAGGACATTGGCCGAAACTACGAGGCTGTCATCCGCGTCAACTCCCAGTCCGGCAAGGGCGGTGCCGCCTGGATCATTCTCAGAAACCTCGAGCTCGACCTTCCACGACCCCTCCAGGTCGCCTTCTCCAAGATCGTCCAACGAGAGGCCGAGTTCAAGGGCCGCGAGCTCAAGAGCAACGAGCTCATCGATCTGTTCGAAAAGGAGTTCTTCGTTTTCGAGGACAATCGCTCAAAGGCTGCTTACACCCTCGTCAACTACAACATCGCACAGTCCTCCGACTCGAAGGACGAAAGAGAGGCCACCGCCGTCGTCAATGTCAACGGCGAGGAAAAGTCCCTCAAGGGTAAGGGCAACGGTCCTATCTCCTCCTTCCTGGACGCTGTCGAAAACAACCTCGGTTACAAACTCGACACTCAATCTTACCATGAGCACTCCATCGGCAAGGGTTCCAAAACAAAGGCTGCAACCTACATCCTCCTTCAGAACCAGAACGGCCAAAAGGAATGGGGTATCGGTATCCACGAAGACGTTGCCCAGGCATCAATCCTCGCAATCCTCTCCTGCCTCAACCGTTTTGTCGAACGTGCCTAAAACTAAAACGCTCTTTTGTAATTTATTACATTCATTTATTGTACCACCTTCTCCAATCTGGTCTCTTGTGCCCCCTGTTCCCCCGGGTCGGCTTCACGATCCATTTTTTTGGGGGCACGCCCCCAAACCCCCAGGGTCGGCTTCGCCGAGTTCTGGGCATAGGACATCTTCTGCGAAGCAGAACTAACGCTTTTGCTTCTTTTCTGGAAAAGAAGAAAGTGACTTAACGTGGAGTTTTACTGGAACAGGCCCCAGTTCTTCTGGATCGGCTTCGTCGAACGGAAAAGAAGCCATTCTACCAGTTGTCTTCATGGGGGCAAGCCCGTAAACCCCCAGGGTTGGCTTCGCCGAGTTCTGGGCATAGAAAATCTTCTGTGAAACAGAACTAACGCTTTTGCTTCTTTTCTGGAAAAGAAGAAAGTGACTTGACGTTAAGTTTTCCTGGGAGAGGCCCCAGTTCTCCTGGATCGGCTTCGCCGAACGCTCCATAGTGCATGGTCCTCTGTGAACTTTCGCTTATTTTCTAGAAAAGAAAAAAACCACCCGACAGTGTTTTCTTGGATACAGACATTATACGAAACAAGCTCTTTTGCTTTCTTGTCTGGCAAAAGAATAATATCCATTGATAGACTGTTTATTGAGTCGGAGAAGGGATCGGGATTGTCTGAGAGTACGGGGCCAGGGACTGTGTAGGACGTTCGACTATCGTTGAGAAACCAATCGATGAATGTAGCAAAAGGTAAACAAAATGTTGTAGTAAATTGGAGACGGATAGATTTCGGGGATTGGTGGTGGACCGATTTGGAATGTGGTAAATAGATCTGCGGCGTCAACAGATCGACAGGATCCGATCGAAGGACAAAATGAAAGTTAAAATGAGATCGGTACCTGAGAGAGGAAGGAATTAAACATAGACGTCATTGTAAACAAGACGGTTGTGGAGAGATATAAAAAGGGGAGGATGGAGTTGTGGGTTTTGGTTCTTCACCAAATTTAGGTGAAAATGTCCTCTTCTTCTGTTTCTGCCACTCATAGTCACGGAACTCCAGCTGGTTCTGCGGTTCCTCAGCTATTCGTGCCCTCTGGGATCTCTGCCTTTGCTGCTGCCAGTTCCAATGGCGTCAATGTCACCACTGCCAACGTGAACAGTACTGCAGCATCAAACAGCACCGCCACCTCAGACGGTGATAGCGTGTCCTCTCTTCAGAAGCATCTTGTTGTCCAGATTCGACGGGCCAACGATCTGATAGATAGGATACGCGGTACAGAGATTAGCGAAAACACGGCACGGGCTCTCAAGACCTTCCTAACCTCCGTTGACAACGTGGTTCGTCCTGTGGACCAAAAACGCGATGTCGACGATGGTGACGGAGAGCTCTGCCAGCGACAGGCAGACGCTGGTGGGCTGGAAAGTTTGGTTGAGGCCGTCAAGTCCTTCCTCGACGGACTTCTCAAGGGCCTCGATGGCGGAGCAGGTGGTAGTGCCAATGGTACAGCTGCCCTCGCCATAACCAAACGGGACATTGTCCAACCAGTCAAATTGGCCACCATGGAGCAGGCGCTTCGAAACAACCAGCGAAGTCCAGAGCTCTCAGCAGCATTGCACAAGGCCAAGACTAGCTTGCACCAGCTCGAGGGCAAGACTTTGAGTCAAACAGAAGAACAGGCATTACGAACCTATATTAATCAGGTCAACCAAGGCCTGAGTGGTCAACAACAACAACTCCAGAGTAGGGATCAGATCACTGACTTGATCCAGTCCCTGCTCCAGGCGGTCAACAATTTACTTTCCTCCTTGCTCGGCGGCGGACTCTCCTCCCGCAGCGAAATCACCGACCTCCTCCAGGAGGCTCTTCAAGACATCGTCCAAACCATCAACTCCATTCTCACCCACACCACCACCACAACCTCCGGTCTCGTCGGCGGCCTCATTGATGCCCTCCAGAAACGAGACGCCTCCCTCACCGATGAAATTGAACAGGCTTTCGCCCAGCTGCGGGATCAGCTCTTCTCAACCGACTCCACCGCCAACTCGACAACAAGTCAAGGACAGACCTTCACCAACCAAGTCGACTCAGGCAAGGACACAACAAGGTTGCTTGCACAGGCAAAAATCGTGACGGACAAACTCCTCAAAGCAACAGACAACCAACAAGACCAAGACGACGGCGCCACCCAACAACAGTACAAGCGCGACCAAAATGGCTCGAGTGCTGTCTCCATCCCAAAGTCAATGGTTGCTCTCGCTGCCCTTATCTTCGCCGGTGTCTGTGCCGTCTAACCTTCTTGCATGTGCATCTCTCGTCAACCTTGTATTTATTAATCTTAGCATCTCTTCATGTAATTATAGTATGTAGCATTAATTCAAAGTAAATTTTGGCCTCTTAACAACCTATTCTCTTGGGAGAACACCCCCAAACACCCTGGGATCGCTTTGCTCGAGGATTTGGGTAGCGTTTACTTTCTTTCTATTCGATGAAGTTATGCTTGTCACGAGGGCCATCCTAACCCACAATCGGTTTCCAGGGGCACGCCCCAGACCCCCTAGGCTCGCTTCGCACGAGGCTATAGGTAGTGGCCTCTCTTTCTACTTGTTGAAGCCTCGCAGGGCCTAACCCAGAAGTGTTTTTCTGGGGGCATGCCCCCAGACCCCCTGGGATCGCTTCGCTCGAGGTTATGGGTAGAGCTTTTTCCTTTCTATTCGTTGAAGCCTCGCAGAGCCAAGGGGGTACAGGGGGCTGGTCCCTGCAAACCTAACCCACTCTTAGTTTTTCTGAGGGCGCGCCCCCAGACCCCCGGGGCTCGCTTCGCTCGAGGCTATAGGTAGTAGTCTGTTCTTTCTATTCGTTGAAGCCTCGTAGAGTTAAAGAGCGCAGGGGACGGCCCTCTGCAATCCAAGCAAAGGCTGGTTCATGAGGAGAACGTAATTACACGGATGCTTATTACTGGTCTTTTTACCTGCTCAGATAAATGTGATTTCATTTCTAGTTGACGGGTGACCGGTCAGTCGTTCAGTTCATAGTCTTCAATACAGAAAATTGCAAGTCAGGGCACGAGTAGAGTAATCAGAAGAAGAGTAATTGCTGTCAGCTGGTGTCTCAGCGTATCGTATATTCATAGCTTATCTATAGCCACTAGGAATTTAGTAGATATCGAGATATCTAACTTTCATATATACGTGCGGCGTACAAACCCAGATACTGGTTTTCTGGAGACAGGCACCCAGATCCCCTGGGCTCGCCTAGCTCAAATTATGGGTAGTAGTCCTTCATTGAAGCCTCTCAAAGCGTCCGTCCCTATTAGATTATTCCAGAATGTCGAACTGTTTTTTGGGGGCACGCCCCCAGGCCCCCGGGGCTCGCTTCGCTCGAGGTTATGGGTGGTGGAAAACTTCTTGCTATTCGTTAGAGCCTCACAGAGCCACGGGAGTGCAGGGGGCCAGCCCCCTGCAAACCTAACCCAGAATTGGTTTTGCCTTAGGCATGCCGCAGAAGGGTATTTTTCTATTCTCTTTTGAAAATTAAGTGCGAATTTCCTTCGACCAAGACCGCGTATACGATAGGAACGAGTCAGTTTGATTGTCAGCCAGGGTGTCTCCTATTACTAAGCTTATAAGCAGTACAGTATACGCTGAATTGTCTTGTACGAATGCGGCAAGTTTGAAGGAAACGGTTTTCAGTTCAGTTTTATTAAACACGTTCAGATGTGTTAGTCAACCTAAATATTGGCCGCTTACGTAATTAAGTGATTACATAATACACAGCACTATTTTTCCGAGACAGACTTTAGCCAATTTTTTTCATCGGTCATGAATGAGTAGGTTCCCTGCCTTTGACTTTGCAGCAGTTACACAAATGAAGCTTTAGTCACTTAGTTCATTCTTCGTCCAAAGTTCTAGACCCTTTTCCTGGTTCTCTCCGCAATGTGTGCTCTATACATTGGTGGCTTATAAGACATGTCTGTTACAAATCCTATACATTTCGCCACTGCTCTGCCATGCCTCACTTACAGATGTCGTCCTACTCTGAAACTCGGGTATACTATGTCGGCTCTAAAGGCAGCAAAAATGTTGTTTTACTTCGTACAAGACAACCTCGGCGACGCCGGCTCAGGGCTAGCTCCCTGCACCCCCGTAGCTCTGCGAGGCTCCAACGAATAGAAAAAATTGAACACTAACCCAAACCTCGGCGAAGCCGACCCAGGGGGTCTGGGGGCGTGCCCCCAGAGAACAGTTCTGGGTTAGCTTTGCTTTTATACCTCAATTTCGGCAAGGCCCACCCAGGTCTGGGGGGGGACATGGTCCATAAATCGGATTAGACTACGAATAATAAGATTCAATGAGGAAAATTTTTTTCAATAAATATTTCATTTACATGTCGGACACCAATTTTTAATTGAACCCAAACCTTTTTTTTGAACACTTTTTTTTGTGGTTTTTTTTTTTCAAGACAAGGTTGATTGGTTTGAAATGGGGGGCTTCAGGCCAGTCGCAGCCGATACTAGTCAGCGCGCCATTTGCCGAAGCACTCACACATTCAATCCAAATCAAGATTGCAAGAAAATATAAATAGAATAAATAGAGTGTTGCGTGGCGACTACAAAGAGATGCCGCCGTAAAGGTTTGACAGGAGGGGTTCCGCCAGTCTTTCGTCACATTCGTTAGACTCGTTAAACAAGGACAGGTCCATCGAGTCGAACGAAGAGTCATCGAGATTACACGTGAGGTTGTGGAATAGAGACTTCTCGTTCTCCTCTCCATTAGAACAACAGCCTGACGCTGCAGGCCAAAGTCTTGAACAACACCACTGCTGGATGTTGCGACTGGCTGTTGACTTCTAATGGGGACAAGTCCAGTTTACTACTGTTCAGACTCAACGGGCTGGAGGGCGCCGTGGTCATTGACGACAGGACCAAAGAATCTGGCGATGCGTATTCCTCTTTAATCGAGGCTGGTGACGAGCACGCAGAGTTTTCTCCCGTCGTGGCTGCCGGTGAGAGCAGCTCGGGCTGTGTGGTGGGAATGTTATCCAGCGCAGACAGGTCGCCTAGCGCCTTTGCCGCCTGGATGACAGTTTGGTATTGTTTGATTTTCGTAGCCAGCAGATACTGCTGTTCTAACATCTGAACTTGTTTCTTCTTCATATCCTCGCATGTCTTGGACAGCGTCTTGTTCTGGTCCGTCAAGTCCGCACACGTCTTCTCGAGGTTCTCGACATGCTTTCGCTTCTTCTCCCGCGAAGCGTGCGCCGCTTGTCGATTGCGCATAATCCGCTGAATCCTCCGTTGTTCTTTCTCCTCTGTCGTCTTCGCCCGCTTCCTAGGAGGAAGCGCCTCTGTCGACGTCGCCGCCCCTTCGCTGCTCTCCCGCTTTTCTCCAGCGGCCATGGTTTCGGTTTCCTCCTCCTCCTCGGCCTTTATCTGAACATCATCCTTAATCTCGGCCTCGGGCGACGAAGACTCTGGCGTAAGCATTTTTTTCCTCCTCTTGGTGTAATCTCTTAACTGCAGAACCCCGTGGTGCGAATCCCCTGCGTATTTATAGTCCTCACACCCCCTCCCATCGCTGTGGCGCAATATTATTATAAGGGGGCGCGTGCGCGACGCGGCAACCCGACAGGGTAACCAAACAGCGGCCTAAAAAAAGAAGCACACCGTAGTTATAGCCCTCTCGCAACCCAAACCCCCACCAACCACAGTCGGTCTCATGTACTCTTACTTTATTTAGCCGGCTAGCTAACTAGCTTTGTTCAATTTAACTGTGTCTGGTTGTGGCCACTTGCATCCCACGTGAAATTTCCCGTGATCTGCACATGTTGCGTCCGTCCCCCTGAACTGTCCCCTAGTCTCCCTCGATCCGCTACATACCCACTGCACAGGGATGGCTCCCAGCTGCGCATTATGGTCCTTTGTTCACCAGCAGCGTCGCTTTTTTTTCAAATCCCACATCTCAAAATAAGCTCCGCTTGGCCTCTAAAATTTTCTAGTCTAAACCTAACTGTGTACTTGCATTTGTCCGTAATTTTTCATCCATCCGGATCATAGCTATATACTCTTTCCCTCGCGCACGCGCTCACGAGGGTGGCGCCCGGCGTTTCAACCTAGCTTCATTTTTACCGGCCCGGTATCGGTACCCCGGCCCTTCCATCCTCGTCCAAAGAAAGAACGAGACCAACCTTGGTGATTCAATTAATATTTCGGGGGGTTGTTTTCTGGGGGCACGCCCCCAGACCCCCGGGGTCCGCTTCGCGGAGGTTTGGGTGTGTAACTATAGTTAAAATACCGTGTCTGCAGCAATAATAATAATGGTTGTATAATAATAAATTTTGTCCATGGGGCGTTTGTTCTAGAAGGTTTTGCATGGGGTCTTGGCATTTTTCACCAGCCAGCCCCCGGGGCCAAGGTACTTAGTTTTCCATAGCGATTTCCCTTCAACAGTTGGCGAATAATTTCTGGAGCATACAGGTGTGGTAGTGTTCTCGGCAATGTCGACGCTGGTGGTTGGGCGTTTAGACCCAATGGATCAATTGTTTTAGTAGTTTGAAAAGAGGCGAGATGCATTGTTCTGCTTCATGGTATTACGCGTCTGTTGCAGTATGAGATGAAGTATATTTGCTACAGATCTATTGGATCTGGCCTATGATCTGGGGAAATAGAACATTCGAGTAATTAGCTGGTGTCATAAGATATGATCGATTGGCAATATATCTCTTTGTATTATGTTGTTATATGTTCTGATTCTAGCTTAGTGCCCGTATACTAATGGGTCTCAGTAATAACGGCTCTAAGCACGTGCACGATGCATGACTTTCAGCGCCGCAATCTCTGCGGCGTTTGTTTCCGAATTATCCCGAGTATATATATGCTATGTCGACCGAATGTATGAGCGTACCTCTGCCTATGGGAATGACACTGCTTACATTACGAGATGCGTCCATTCGTATATATTTATGTGCTCATTGGGTTGGGAAGTAAATCTATATATTATATATATATGTATATTTGATGTCACCAGCCAATATATATAAGGACCACATTATATATCACCGCAACTCTGTTAATTAAAAAGAGCACGTATACGAATTATACGAATGAGGATATGATTGAGATTTATATAGGTCTATTCCTTGTAGTCTCGCAGAGCTAATGTTTTTGGTTCTTTTTTTTTTAAAAGGAACAAGTGCGCTTTAAGAATCATCGATCGATACCCGTTAATATACGAGTATATGCATGCTTATACACACGTGCACATAGGCACATACTCGCACCCAACCAACTGGCCTGGCCAACAAATTGTCCTAGCACATTGCAGCTGTAACACAATAAATGTGGATATTGAACTGCAACTGCAATTAATGAAACCAAAAGCTCGATCGTAGACGACAAACACCCCCCAGGGCCAAGACTGAAACCAAGATAAGATTGGCCCAGCCAAGTACAGAACACACAAAACAAGTAACACAAGACACGCTTACAAACATATTGGGCATCACCGAGGCTGGCCCAGAGCAGATTTCTCCGAAACATGGTAAAGCCTTACATTTGCCCCAAGCCTGAAGAAGTACAAACAGAAAGCAAGGACATTAAGATTATTATAAAACGACAAGTCGAATACAAAACAGATTCGCTTTGTAGCTCGGGCAAAACGAACAACGTCCAAATCATCCGACCAGCCACTGTGTGACAGTAAAATCCAACCAAAGAAGCAAAGCCCTAGGCTGCAAAGCAATTCAGCTAGGGAGACTTACACCCCTTACATCAAGCCGATTTATATCAAGGCGGGAAACCACGCGAACAAATATATTGCGGGGGCCAGCCCCCGCGTCCCTGTGGCACTGCGAGGCTCGCTGGGGTGGATGAAATACTAATAATTGGAACTCATGTTATCTAATTTGCAAGATAAAACCTGACTACAACTAACGTTATACGAGGAGAAATAGTGTATGTCTCTCCTGAAAAAAAAAATCAATACTATTAATGGTTTCTGGGGCATGCCCCCAGACCCCCAGACCCCCAGGGAGCCCCAAGGTCGGCTTCGCCGAGGTTTGGGGTCTTCGACGTAGCCTCTCAGAGCCCCGGGGTGCAGGGGGCTGCCCCCCTCCCTGCAAATAACAAAAAAAAAAAAAAGAAAAACCAATACGATTAATGATTTCTGGGGGTATGCCCCAGACCTCCTGGGTCGGCTTCGCCGAGGTTTGGGGTCTATTCGACGTAGCCTCGCAGAGCCACGGGGGTGCCGGGGCCATATCAAAAAAAAAAAAAAAAAAAAAAAAAAAAAAAAAAAAAAAAAAAAAAAAAAAAAAAAAAAAAAAAAAAAAAAAAAAAAAAAAAAAAAAAAAAAGCTTAGAAAACCAACTAGTCGGATTGATACCAAGACCTCTAATAAGCGCTAAGCGCATCTAATCGACCCATCGTGTTGCAGTCGTATCCAGACCGAATGTAGCTGTCTCCACGCCATTTGGGATAGGTAAATTATAGTACAGTGACCCAAAATTCGGCGAAGCCGACACAGGGGGTTTGGGGGCATGCCCCAAAGAAACGACACCAAGTAGTCGTACGTACTACATGATTCGATTAAGCGGACCTTGGGTCGAGTTGGTATATAAGCCTGTTAGTTGTGATCGTGAAGCCGTTGAAATGATCGTCGTCGAATGATTACGTAAGCACATCGGTAGGGAAAAAAAAAAACCACTGTTGTGATGGAGTTGAAGGAGGGAGCAAAAGGGAAAAAGGTTGGTTACTGGATCTGTGGGGTATATGTAGGTTATGGAGGAAGACGGTAGAGGAGAAGGAGGAATGAGGTGAGCGAGGTTGGGTTCGTTACCGAGGAATAGGGTTAGGAATGCTTATGTAATCTACATTCCACAGGTGGATTTGCATACCAGAAGGTAAAGAAAATGGCAAGAGAGTGGGTTTAGTAAACAATGCGACATATCGTGTGTGGTGGGTTAGCTTTTTACTTTACTATTACGCGTGGTGATGGATGTTGAGATGGAGTCACCGTTCGACGACCCTTCGCCAGGGCTATCTAGCGGGTCGGTGGATTCCCCGGTGATACGGGACAAGCAGTTTTTTCTACGCAGCCCGGCACAGGAGGATGGGAGGAGGACTAAGACCGGTGTGTTGGAGGATTCACCTACGAAGAAGCTGGTGGACGGAGGAGGCCCTGTTGGACTGGGATTGACGACGACGACGACAGAGAATAAGAGTCGACATGGGTCAATTTCATCGCTACCCTCTGAATTGGGCATTCGGTCAATTCCGTCATCGCAGGATTTCGATTTTGGAGTCAACTCGCTGCATCCAAACCAGTTCGATGATCCCATTGACCCCGAGGACAAAGAGTTCTCGACGGCGGAGAACTCTGTGGTGCTGGAGAGTCCAGACGTGTCGCCAAATAAAATGGTTACAGCCGCGTTCTCGCCAGAGCGGAAGCCCTACATCTCCTGTTCCAACCCCCTACCAAACTCTAATCTGAAAGTACAGCCCCAGACGGGGCTTCGCTCCGTCTCCGATACCGGCGAGGCTGGCCCGTTTGTGACGAAGAAGAAATCCAGGGCCAGCCGAAGCAGAAGCAGGCGGCAGGCGAAGCACGGTCACAATGATTCGCAGGGTGCGAGTCTGATACAACACGCGGCAAACGAGCCAATTGAATGGTACCACCCGCCAAAGACTGGACTCCCCCTACAGGGGATCCAGGTGCGGGACCTCGGCCCCCGCGAAAAGAGCAGCTTCGACGACGATGCAACAATAACTGGTCTGGTGCCAATATACAAGACTCCAGGCCAGTTCCCATTCAGAGGCTCAATAAACCAACTGCCGCGCGCAAAACCCTCGAATGACACAATGGTGGACGATGTGGATCAGCCACATTCACCGCCACCACCGCCACAAATTGTACTATCGGATTCAATGCACCAAATAGCGCTAGACAACGCGAGCTCAAAAGCCTCCACAGACAATAAAAAGCATCATAAACGGTTCCCAACCCCGCCGTCTACAGCACGACTAATGCAGGGCAGATACAACCAACGACGAGAGACGACTAACCACTTATTACCCAGCATGGCCTATCACCACCCACGCCTCCCCTCACCACCACTACGGCGAGTGGACATTCTCGGCCCCACCGACGCAGATAGCATCCACTCAAACCTCGGCATTCCATACGATGTGGGCCACCCGCCATCTACCATTCTGGAGAAGTTTTACCGCGACCCACATACTGACGCCATCTATGACATAGACGTTGAGGCCAGTGGACAAGTCTATGAAAAAACCACTGATGCATACGGCCGCCCACTCTGCCCTCATTTGACCGCCAGGTCCTTCCTCGGAATATTCACCCTTTTCCCACCGCTGTGGCTTCTCATGGGCACAGGCTACCTTGATCGCTCCGTCGGAATCATCCCCCAAACCGAAAAATTCATTGCCCTCGTCCTCGCAACAATCTTTTTTACAATTGTGGTCATCTGTATCATAATTGGCTTCGTAGTCGGTACATAATGTTTAATCTAACCTAACTTATTTTTTCTTGGGGAACATCCCGGCAGAGTATCGCCTCTCAGAGCTTCGGGTAGAGTAGTTCTAGCAGCTCTAGCGATCAACATGCCCCTGCAGATCCACTTGGCAATCCATTTAATCATATACGTAACCCTAGACCAGTTTCAGTGTTAGTTCTGCTTTGAAAGAAAACCATAGTCTGTGCATCCCTTCTTTTCTTTCCGGAGGTAATTTCTGGGGGCACACCCCCAGATCCCCTGGGCTCCGTTCGCTCGAGGCCATGGGTAGTGGCCGTCTCTTTCGACTCGGTGAAGCTTCGCAGAGCCTAATCCATAAGAGTTTTTCTGGGGGCACGCCCCCAGACCCCCTGGGCTCGCTTCGCTTGAAGTTATGGGTAGAGCCTTTTTCTTTCCGTTCGCTGAAGCCTCGCAGAGCAAAGGTGACCCAGTAGTGCATTTCTGGGGACACGCTTCGCTCGAGGTTATGGGTTGGAGGTGTTTTATTTCAATTCATTGAAGCCTCGCAGAGCAAAGGTGACCCAGTAGTGCATTTCTGGGGACACGCTTCGCTCGAGGTTATGGGTGGAGGTGTTTTATTTCAATTCATTGAAGCCTCGCAGAGCCATGGGGGTGCAGGGGGCTGCCCCCCTGCAATCCAAGCAAAGGTTGGTTCATGAAGAGAACAGCATTGTAGAAATCTTTCAACTACAGAGAATGTAATTTCAATTCTAGTTGACGAGTGACAGGACAGGTCAGTTGTGCTCCCTGTGCACAGCTTTCACGTACAGCAGAAAATTCTAAGACCGGTCAAGAATAATCCGAAGAAGGCCCTGAAATCCATTATCGGTTTATAGAAGCGAAACACATGTAGGTTTAGTTATTGATGACCCCGCAGACGAGTGAAATGCAACAATGCACCATGACGTGGTTTTGCATCCCGTCGTGCATTAAAGGCGACAACCGACAGGGGATTCAATTGAAACAAAATGATAGGTCCGTGAAACAAAGATAACCAATTAGACAAACCCTCGTATAGAACGACTAAAACAAGTAATTATGTCGCTAAAAATACAACGGCTGGTCTTAGATCACCACCCCTACTCTTACCCCACCTAATTCCTAACGTCTCTCTCCCCTCCTATCTTAGAGTTAGTTAATGCGTTCTGGGAACGATGGTATGATCTCAAGGGAGTCTTGTTCTTTTTAAAAAAGAACCAAAACATTAGCCCTGCGGGGCTTCAATCTGCTGATATTCTAGCAGACTGTAGGTCAATTGATAAGTCATCTTTTGGGCCAACTATATACTTCTGAGAAGCAGACCTACGCTTTTTGCTTCTTTTTGGAAAAAGAACAAGCTGCTAATAACTTTACCGAGTACCACAAAATACAACCAATTGGCGGTAAGTCTTCCCGGATTTACCGGGACCGGGAAGAACAAACATTCTGCGAAGCAGAACAACGCTTTTTGCTTCTTTTCCTGGAAAAAGAAGAAACTCATTAGACTCTTTACTCTGATATAATGCTGCTTGCCTTTTTTTTTTTTTTTTTTTTTTAAGGGTATATATTAGTGGCATATTAGTGGTGGTTACTTTTTTTTTTGGGAGTTGGGAGTCCGGTCCCATCGGGGCCGATTAAGGGACGGGATTCCCCTCTTTCCGGCGGTGCATAAACCTATAGTAAACTTATTACTTACCACCCTAGGAGCGGTGCAAAGAGGACTAAATTATTGGAGCATTCATTCAGGATGGGGAATGTATCTACCAAGGAGGCCAGATCGCGGTCCAACTCTGGGCGAAGCAGCAGTGTATCGCAAGCAGCAAATCAATCGTCTAGACGACATCACCGGTCGGCCCGCAACCAAGCAGGAACTGGGGGTGATCGGGCCAAGGGCAGTGACAAGAAGTCCAACGGCGGGAGCTTGGTGCTGGATCCAAATGAGATGGTGGATGGCGGATACTTGGCTCCCCATGGGGTATACTCTGGGCCGCAAACGTATAAGCATAAGATTGTTCGGCAGCTTATGATAGAACGCAGGCTTGCTCCGTTTTTTAAAGGCCTTGCTGATTACGATGAGGACTGGTCTGAGAGACAGCTGCTGGCAGCCATCAGAGGCATCCCTCTTTCTGCCGTCAATCCTGATGAGAATAACAACAACAACGATGGTGGGAGCACTGGTGATCTAACGTCTACGTCTATCACTGAGGAGAACACCACCGGCATGCATGAGGACGACGACGTGGACACAACGGCGACCAGTGCAGACATTCTTTCTTCTTCCGTCCCCAACGACAAGGGATCACTGTCCACGAGCCCATCTAAGCAAGCTGGGCCTGGACTTGGGTCTGCGTCGTCGTCTCCTCTACCCCCACATGCAGAATCATCATCATCGGAGTCGGACCGAGACCCCGAGTTAGAGAAGATACTGGAGATGAAGGGGGAGGCCTACCACATGGAATACAGCTGCAGTGCACAGGATGATGACGAGACTAAGCGCCGTTCTCAGAGCGTTTCGTCTCCGACCACCTCTGTGGCAAACGTGGCTGCCGCCACCTCGTTTATCACAACGAGGCAACGGGCCAACACGAGCTCACGATACAACCAGGCAAATGGCGCTGGCGATGGTAAGCCTGTTGAGCTTGTGGTATACAAAGGTGCAATTGAATGTCCTATTTGCTTCCTGTTCTATCCCAAATATCTGAATCACACCCGTTGTTGCGCCCAACCCATCTGCTCAGAGTGCTTTGTTCAGATCAAGCGGCCAGACCCTCATCCTCCCTATCATGAGGGTGGGTCCAGTGAAGAGCAGTCCTCCACCAGCAACAACACCACGAATGAGAAGGAGCATGAGCTGGTGTCGGAACCAGCATGCTGCCCATACTGTACTGCACCGGACTTTGGAGTTATATACATTCCACCGCCCTTCCGTTCAGGCCTGGCCCAGGCGTCTTCGTCGTCTTCCAAATTGCATTTGCCGTCCTTGTTCTCCTCCAACCATGGATCGTCAGGAACATCGACCCCTGCTAGCGATCACACCACAGAGTCAGACGGACGACCCCGACGCCACCGGACATCCGTCCCACCTTCGGCACCAGAGGTTGTGACCACAGACCAGATCAGACCAGACTGGTCAGCTAACCTTCACGCCGCACGACAGCATCAGGCCAGACGCTCAGCAGCCGCCAACGCATTGCATGCCACTGCATTCCTCATGAACAACAGCAATGATGGCGGCTCATCGTCTTCGTCCTCCAGAGCAAAAAAGAAGAAAAGCAGCCGACTACGCAACCTCGCCAGCCCCTCTGTCGTCGGAAACGGGCGAACCCAAACTCCTGTACCATCAACCAGCAGCGGCGAGTCCTCCTCCCGTCAGGGTCTTGAAGACATGATGCTGGTGGAAGCAATCCGCCTCTCCCTGTCAGAAGAAGATTCCCGCAAAAAGAAGGAAAAGGAACAAAAGAAAAAAGCCAAAGGTAAACAACCTGAAGGTATCCCTTCATGATACTTCATGTCATCTCTCCCTCTGCTATTTATTTATTTTCTTCCTTTCCGCATCTCAAGACATTAATAGATCAATTCCCCAACACTACCGTTCTCATATCTCTATGATTATCTTCTTCTTTTTCCAGAAAAAGAAGCAAAAAGCGTTGTTCCGCTTCGCGGATGGTGATATAGAGCACTTGTTTAGAGTCCACAAAGTGGTGAAAAATGTGCTCCTACTTTGTTGAACAGAAAGCATAAAGTTTGCTCCGCAGTAGCGTCATGATGGGATTGCTTCAGTATAATTGGACCCATGTTGATGTAGAGAAAGGAGCAATTACAGATAAGTTGCATGGCAGTTACCAGTTAAAGAAATCAAAGGAAAACTGGGCGGCTGTTGGAAACTTACTTGTCCATGGGTATTATATATTTTGTTCAGAATATTTGTTTAGGCAATGGCGAACTGGTGGTGCTATTTTTAGACAATTATGCGGCTGGTGGCAAAAGAGTATAAATAGGGGTGTTTCCCCTCTTACAGAAGCCTGCCGTACTTTTTATCAGGGCGGTTAGACAAACTCCTTTTCTTAATTTTGGAAAGAATGATTATGGCCGTGGAAAATTAATCTGTTGCACTTGAAGAGATGGCAACCAATATCCGCTTTCATTCTCGTGTGAATTATTACTAACCTACTGTTCTTTATTTTGCAAAGTGGACTACTGAAGTTTAAGTCATGCTTCCAAGAACTATATGTGTTCAACAATGCTTTTCCTTTACTTTGCTAAAGGCAGACCTTACTCGATATCGACGAAGTAGACCCAGGAGGGTTGGGGAATGCCCTCAAAAGCAGTATTCTACTGAAGTGAATTGGTCTACCACCCATATCCCGCGAAGCACACCCAGGGGTTAAGTACACTACTGATAGCTCAATTGGTCTATCACCCATATTCTGCGGAGCGGACCAGGGGGGATTGGAGCCCCCAATAAAAAGTACTCTACTGATAAGTGAATTGGTCTGAACGGTACTCAAGGGATCTGCGGCAGGCCCCAGAGAAAAGGTGCAAGTGATGTTAAAACCATTGATTAAATAGTTAGACCTTGAGGAATTTCTGGACGTAGGTTTCACGGTAAGGGTTAGAGTCAGCGTCTGGACGGTTGTATGCGATCCATTTTGGTTCTGCCTGGAAGAGGCGCATGGCCTTGATGTAGTCCTTGTTGCTGAGGGTGAACCTATGGTAGATCCCTGAAGGGAGGATGATTAGGTCGCCTTTGGTCATTTCGATTCGGATCCAATTCTCGTCATCTTTATGACGGACGTCGAAATAGCCTTCGCCGTCCAAGATATAACGAATCTCCTCGTCTTCGTGAAGATGCTCGGCGTAGAACGTCTTGAGCTTCTGCTCATAAATCTCCTGACCACCGAGGCCCTCAGGTGTAATGTTAATCACGTCCCGGTTGACATATCCCCGCTCTTCGGCAATCTTGTCAACCGACTCCATGTCATCATGATGGTAGTACAACACACCTAGCTTGTCCAGGTCCTCCAAACTCACTGCCTGGCCGCTGTCATGTGGGTCTCGCTGGTCGCCCTCCTTTTGGTCGTGAATGTACACTCGCATAGTTGCTGCTCCCTGTGCGTGTTGTTCTAGAATCTATTTATCGTTATCCACTCGTCATTGCCTAATTACAGATCGATATTACGTAATCAAACCCTAACCCACATATCATGGTAGGTACTTCGAACATCAGCCATGGAAGAATGGCGAGCGAATGGGTCATAGGGAGTTGATGTATTTCTGGGGCAAGCCCCCAGACCCCCTGAGTCGGCTTCGCCGAGTTATGGGCGGGGCCTATGTTGTCTCATTGGGGCATGCTGGTCCCGTGTGTAGAGGAGCATCGACTAACATCTGTACTCGCGAGATACCCATTTGTATTAAAACCTCGTATATCAAGAAAGGACATGTATCTTACATATGGCTTATAATGCAGTCGTTTGATGGTGTCAGTTGTGTTTCGGTAGTGCTGGACTTCCGCCCAGGGTTCATGTTATGCACACAGGGACCCGATACCTGAGCTTATTGGACGAGCCAACGAAGAGAAAATATGAGTGATAACCCTGTACAAGCTTAATATCAGACAATAGAGGCGAATTCGGGGAAAAATACCTAGCGCGTTCTCCTTAGCTCAAGAATAAAGGGAACAGACAGGAATTTATCATCGCCTGTAGACCTTAGTTGGTGTTCGGGAGCTTGAAACGATGAGGACTTTCAGGCTCATAGCAGGGGCAGCATTTGAGGAAGTATTGATGACTTCTAGTGGGGGTTGACCAGACGGGGACCAAATGGTTCTTTGAAGGTTCTCTTTTTCCAGAAAAGAGGCAAAAGCGTTAGTTCTGCTTCGCAGAAGGCGGGCTTTTGGTTGCATGCTTTGTTTAGGATAATCTTTGTTGGAAACTGATTTGAGCATGACACAGTATGGCATGCACTTGAACCGAAACTGCAAGAATGCACGTTAGGAGAAGGAAACCACAGTATGACAACGTAGTTGACTATCCAAAGTAACTTAATGACGCTGAACCAGACTCTGAAGGCTCCCACTCCACTGCGTAGTCGGAAACCTTTCGAGAGCAGTTACTCATAAGCTCCTTGAAGGGACTAGTGTTCTTCAGACCGTACATTGTGGTACCGGCTACATTCGGTATTGTGTACCCCTGGTCGAAGCGGTGTATTTTTCTGACCATTGCTTACAGTTTTCCTCTTTTCGAGAAAACGAAGCAAAAAGACTCGCTCTGATTCGTAGAAGACCAGTGTTAATCCAAACTTCGATAAAAACTGACATTCGACACTATTAATCGAAGAAGACGTTCAAACCTCGGCAAGGCCGGCTCAGCAGCGCTCCCAGAAAACAATTTCTTTTCCCAGACAAAGAAGCAAACGCTTCCGCAAAAGAAACAGGCTTTTGGAAAATATAAGACTAACTAATGCAATTTAAACGAACGTCTAGGAGCATGCTGTTTTCAATTGACACAACAGTGTTCCTTTTTCCGTCCCAGAACATGCGCCTAATGAGGTGCTGATCGACATGCTGGAAGAAGTCTGCCAGATACCCAACCCTCGGCGAAGCCGACCCAGGGGGTCTGGGGGGCGTGCCCCCAGTATAACAATTGACAGTGAGCTCAGCAGGCAACCTCATATGAGATGAGGCCTCGGGGGGTCGGGCCGCCGATGGGAGGGAGAGAATCGAGTTGTGACTGCTTTTTGGATAATTTCCTGATTAGGAAGCTGGGAGATGGGAGGAGAATCATCAACTTTTCACGACAGGTTAGTTCACGATTCGACGACAATACTATAGACACGACAAGAACAATGTCCGAAGCCGCTGTTTCCTACGCCACCCTCATTTTGGCCGACGCTGAAGTCGAAGTCTCCGCTGAGAAGATTCTTGCTATCACCAAGGCCGCCGGTGTTACTGTTGAGCCAGTACGTATTACAAGGAACTGAAGAGCGATATGCGAATTAGGAACTAACTATTGTTTGATGTAGGTCTGGGCCAACGTTTTCGCTAAGGCCGTCGAGAACAAGGACGTCAAGGACATCCTGTTCTCTTTCGCTGCTGCCCCAGCTGCTGGCGCTGCTCCAGCTGCTGCTGCCGGTGGTGAAGCCCCAGCTGAAGAGGCTAAGGAGGAAGAAGCCGAGGAAGAGTCTGACGGTGACATGGGTATGGGTCTTTTCGATTAAACTTCCTAACGTATAATAACGCGAACTCGAAAATATATTTCATGATCTCACCAATTCCACTCTGTTAATATATTCAATACTATCATTCTGGGCCAACCCTGAGCATTCATATTCTCTCATATCCACTTAAATCATGTCCACTTAAAATGGACCAAACGCGTAAACTATTTTTAATTTTTGGAAGTTAATTTTGGAAGCACGCCGCCAAACCCCCATTCCTTGGGTACGCTTCACCGAGTGTTGGATACAGAAAAGGCCTCTGATAAGAAAAATGACGGATTTGGTTCTCATAGGTGAAAGCACAACGAAAATGACTAATTGAATCTATGCTATGTAAGGAACACTCAGTCAGTGTTCTGTAATAAGTCTTTACTAGAGCTAAACAATTAAGGAAGGCCCTATCGGCCAAGATAATATCCGTAACCTTATTGTAATTGGATGAATGTCTAATGTCTAGTGTCCTTTAGCTATCTAATGTGAATGAAACACGACACAGGCCCTTCTTACCAGACAAGAATCAATGTTCTGCTGCAGAGGACGGCGAATGGGTCCAGTCTCAACGAGTCTGTTAAAGTAAAATACCCGACGAAATAATCCGTTTAATCAGTTTATTATAGAGCCGCAGTTTCATGAAAATCAATTGGATCAACTGCCCTAAGCTAAAGTCTAACTAATATCAGCTTGTTCACTTCGCATGAGTACGCGTATTTGACTATACCCCGGCTTGAAATACTTCAATCGTTTTAACTCCTCTAACCAAGCAAAAGATAATTCTACTTTAAGAAAGAACATTTCTGACCCCAACATCGGCGAAGCCGGCACAGGGGGTCTGGGGGAATGCCCCCAGAAATCCAGCCTCAATAACTATAATAGGTAAATCTCCAGTCATCTATCTCCATGATCTCTGATCTCTCGGTGTTTGTATACATGCACGTAGATATGGGTTAGGGTTGTGCTGAGAGTTGGGAATTAGGGTTTAACCCTAACGTGGTAGAGGTATAGTCCCAGACTGAAAAGTACGCGCGTCGAGAGAAGGGACTCACAAGCTTGAATTGTGAAATCTTGCACGCCTACATCACCGACAGCACAACACACAGTTCGACGACAACAAAATGCCAGAAGCTAAGGCTAACACTCCAAGCGTTCAAACCTTTGGCAAGAAGAAGACCGCCACTGCCGTCGCCCACGTCAAGGCCGGCAAGGGCATGATCAAGGTCAACGGCCAGCCAATCACCTTGGTCCAACCACAGATCCTCAGAACCAAGCTCTACGAGCCATTCATGCTCATTGGCCTTGACAAGTTCGCTAACCTCGACATCAGAATCAGAGTCTCCGGCGGTGGCCACACCTCCCAGATCTACGCCATCCGTCAGGCTATCGCCAAGGGTGTCGTCTCCTTCCACCAAAAGTATGTCGACGAACAATCCAAGAACGAACTCAAGAAGGCCTTCATCGACTACGACAGAACCCTCTTGATCGCTGACTGCAGACAGTCCGAGCCAAAGAAATTCGGCGGTCCAGGTGCCCGTGCTCGTTTCCAAAAGTCTTACCGTTAAGAGTATTTCTTACTGTTATGTATCTATATGCCTTAATACACCCATGAGCAATACTCATCTCTCATCAACAATCTCATGCATGCTCCTTTGTTTCTGGGGGCACGCCCCCAGACTCCTGGGTCGGCTTCGCCGAGTTTTGAGTAATCGAACCTAGTTCAACTATTTCAGGTACGCGGTTGGCTTCATATACTGTAGATATGCTAAATATAAGTATCTCTTACTTGAGATATCTTTACTATATATACCAACCAATCAAGTTCTTAAAGCTGTATGAAGGTCGAAATAAGATTCCTATTCAGTAAAGAGTCTTCTGTAACATTAGTGCAATTGGTTGTTTCGTTAGATCGACCCTTATAACCTTTATATCCCCATGAAATCAAAACGAACAATTGCATCCAATACTCGTAAAATAAAGAACATTGGATCGACACACCTATTAAAAGCAGACTAAGTTCTGCTAAATGGTTTGGGATTTTCCCCAAACTAAAAGAAGAGTCCTATAGCTATGCATGGGACGAATTGATTTTTTTTGGGGGCACGCCCCCAAACCCCCGTGGTTCCGCTTCGCGGAAGAATTGAGTCCCGAGTCTTCCTGCGAAGCAGAGCTACGAGTCCTTTTCACCCAATTGCTTCGGCTTCGCGAAAGGTTTGATCCCAGGTCTTTCTGCGAAGCAGAACTACGCTTTTGCTTCTTTTTCTTGAAAGAGTTCTTCTAACCAAATAAGAGTTGGATCCCAAGTATATTCCCAAACCTCGGCGAAGCCGATCCAGATAGATAGAATACAACATTTCCCATAGCCTCGATCGAAGCGAGCCCTGGGGTCTGGAAGCATGCCCCAGAAAACAAATTGTGGATTCGGTTTGCAGGGGGCTAGCCCCCTGCACCCCCGTGGCTCTGCGAGGCTTCAACGAATGGAAAGAGGAAACCACTACCCATAACATCGAGCGAAGCGAGCCCTGGGGGTCTGGGGGCGTGCCCCCAGAAACTAATTGAGAGACAGAACTAGCCCCCTGCACCCCCGTGGCTCTGTGAGGCTTCAACGAATAGAAAGAGTATCCACTGCCCATAACCTCGAGCGAAGCGAGCCCAGGGGGTCTGGGGGCGTGCCCCCAGTAAATAGCTAGTTCTGGGTTAGGTTTGCAGGGGGCCAGCCCTGGCTCTGGGAGGCTTCAACGAATAGAAAGAACAGAACACTGCCCGTAACCACGAGCGAAGCGAGCCCTGGGGGTCTGGGGGCGTGCCCCCAGAAAAACACAGTTCTGGGCTAGGGTCAGGGATCGGATGCCGTGATGTATCTGGGGTTGAGCCGCGGGGGGGAAGACGGTTGGGGAAATTAAATCACGTGATTGATGGCGCGGATTTACGCGAAGATTTAAAAACAAAGTCCCGGATGAGATGTCCACAACAAAAATATATAGTCTTGTTAGGGACAAGCCGATAAGAGTCTATGGAGCCAACGACGCCGCCTGAGGGACGCCACGAGGACCCGTTTCCGACGCCGTTTCCGTCTGGACGGGTCTACAAGGACGGCGAGAGCAGTCCGCTGCTGCGGCCGGGGCCGGATGCGGGCAACGGCCGAGGGGGGGCTGATAAGGATGGACGATATGGGCATCGCAAGAGCGGGTCTCAGAGCTCGGTGTCCGAATACGATCTGCCGACGACACCGACATCGTCGAATCTCGATCCTCATGCAGGGGGCCGGATCAGGGCGAGTGATATACAACGGCTGCCGCCACCGCCACCGCAGCCGAGTGGCGGTGGTCGGGCCGGTGAGGCTGAAGTACCACTCCATCAGATGGAGCTGGTTGATGGGGAGATTGTGGGGAAGCTTCTGGCGCTGGACGAGACGCGGCTGTCGGATCTGAGCGCGGAGTTCACGTCGACGACGCTGGCGCTGGCATTGAAGACGCTGCGACGGGTGCACGACTCGCTGCAGCAGCACAAGGAGAAGCTCTCGCGGCTGGAGCTCAAGAACCAGCTGCTGACGCTCCAGGCGCACGAGAGTGCACAGCGCTATGAAGTCGAGAACAGCATTGTGAAGCGGGAGGTGGAGCGTTTGCGGCTGGACCAGCAGCGGCGGCAGCAGGACGATGCCACCGCCGCAGAGACGTATCGGAGACGGCTGTGCAAGGCCAAGATACGGCTGCGCGATGCGGAGAAGGAGCTGGTTGAGCGCGATCTGGAGATTGACAAGCTGAAGCGGCGACTGAGGGAGGGTCGCGCCAAACGGGACTCGCTGGCGGAGCAGGCACAACAGTATGCAAACGCAAACGCGCATCAGACAAATGCAAATGCTACCGGATTGGAGACACTTGGGATGCTGGCCAGCCAGGTGTTGAGCCAAAACAACTCCGCCGCCGCATCGCCGAACCCAAACGTCGCCACCTCACCCGTCGGTGCTCCCAAACGCCTGATGAGTCCCCTGACCTTTGTGTCCAAACCAGATTTGCCCACGACAGAGAAACGCCGGCGCCATTCGAGCGCGTCTACAATCACAATACCCTCAGACGACGACACAGACGACAGACACGCGCCCTACGACGACCCTAATGCTACAGTGGAGGAAGAAGAAGATGAAGAAGACGACGAGGAAGACGAGGATAACCGGGAACCCGTTTCCCCTCGTTCAAAGGAACCAACCATCGCTAAGCTCAAAACCCCCCAATCATCGCCTAAAAAGATTAGCAAAACAACTACTTGATTGTCCTTTTTTGGGGGCACGCCCCCAAACCCCCTGGATATCACACCTGCAAATCTTAACCCAGGTGTTGTTTTCTGGGGGCAAGCCCCCAGACCCCCTGGGCTCGCTTCGCTCGAGTTTATGGGCAGTGTTCTGTTTTTTCGATTCGTTGGAGCCTCGCAGAGCCACGGGGGTGCAGGGGGCTAGCCCCCTGCAAACCTAATCCAGGTGTATGTTTTCTGGGGGCACGCCCCCAGACCCCCTGGGCTCGCTTCGCTCGAGGTTATGGGTAGTGTTCTGTTCTTCCTATTCGTTGGAGCCTCGCAGAGCCACGGGGGTGCAGGGGGCTAGCCCCCTGCAAACCTAACCCAGGTGTAGTTTTCTGGGGGGCATGCCCACAGACCCCTTGGGCTCGCTTCGCTCGAAACTATGTGTCTATTCGTCGGTGCCTCGCAGAGCCACGGGGGCGCAGAAGGCTGGCCCCCTGCAAATCATAACCCAGGTGTTGTTTTCTGGGGGCAAGCCCCCAGACCCCCTGGGCTCGCTTCGCTCGAGGTTATGGGCAGTGTTCTCTTCTTTCTATTCGTTAAACCCTCGCTAGCCCCTGCAAACCTAACCCAGGTATTGTTTCCACGCCCGAGACCCCAGGGCTTGCTTCGCTCGAAACTATGGGTCTATTCATCGGAGCCTCGCAGAGCCAGGGGGGGTGCAGGGGGCTGGCCCCCTGCAAATCATAACCCAGGTGTTGTTTTCTGGGGGCATGCCCCCAGAATCCCTGGGCTCGCTTCGCTCGAGGTTATGGGCAGTGTCTGTTCTCTCTATTCGTTGGAGCCTCGCGGAGCCACTGGGGTGCAGGGGCCAGTTCCTTTCTTTAACATCATGCGCGTTTGATTTTGGGTGGTGTGAGTTTTTCCCCCAAACCCCCTGGGCCCGCTTCGCGGAGATCAGTGGTCCGATCTTAAGCATCATGCTCGTTTGTTTTTGGTTTGTGTGAGTTTTCTTGAGGTGTATCTTTGAATCACTGGGCCTACTTTGCAGTGATTTGGCTGTCAATGTATGTGAATTAGCCGGGTGCTTATTGGGACACACATTTTAGTTGATCAGGTCGAAAGGAATAATGCTTGAAGTGGCTTGTTGGGTAGAGTAGCTGTGTATTAACTTTTCACGGTTATGATTCGGCCATGGTTGTCGTGGATCGGTTATCCAAGCGTGCGCATTTTATTCCCAATACTCAAGACGTGACAGCTGGAGGAGACACACGTCTGATGCACCAACACGTAATTCGCCTTCATGGTGTACCTCGTGTATTAAAGCAACGGTCTGCTAACTATACTGGTATTCTTGTAGAAGCGTTCGTTAATTTAATAATCGTAATTAAATAAACACGCAATTAACTGTGCATCGCTGGATCCGCTGTATTTATATTCGGGATCGATGAATATATGCAATATTGTTCTTTTCCCGAGAAGAACCAAAAGGGGATGTTCTGCAAGGCATCATCACCCATGATTTCGAGCGAAGTGAGACCAAGGGTCTCTGCCCCCCAGAAACAATACCTGTGTTAGGTTTGCAGGGGGCCGGCCTCCTGCACCCCCTTGGCTCTGCGAGGCTCCAACGAATAGAAAGAATAGAACTCTGCCCATAACCTCGAGCGAAGCGAGCCCAGGGGGTCTGGGGGCATGCCCCCAGAAAACAATACCTGGGCTAGGTTTGCAGGGGGCCAGCCCCCTGCACCCCCTTGGCTCTGCGAGGCTCCAACGAATAGAAAGAACAGAACACTGCCCATAACCTTGGCTCTGCGAGGCTCCAACGAATAGAAAGAACAGAACACTGCCCATAACCTCGAGCGAAGCCGACCCAGGGGGTCTGGGGGCGTGGCCCCAGAAATACTTCTCCACACATGCATTGGCACTACCGCGGGAACGATCGATTAATGTAACAATGTTGCTATATGTATGTGCACATTCAATAGCCTCGTAGGCTCATCTGTCTAGACAATCTGGGTGGTCTGCTTAGACCGAGAACAAAGGTACGTTTTTTCATGGCTACCCATCCGCGAAGCGGACCCAGGGGGGTCTGGGGGCGTGCCCCCCAGAAAAACCACACAAACGTGTAGAGCTCATGTAGAGGAATATATTATGCTAGAGGGTCTATATCAAGGAAGAGGGCAATTCTGAGCCAGCCTTTTTGAGGCCTGCGAGTTTGTCGTACTCGCCAGAGATGATTCGTTCGACGATCAGAGCGTCTCTCTTCTTGAGTTCCTCGGGGCTGAGGGAGTCGTCGTTAGTGACGGCGGATTCGTTATATCGTTCTTGGGCACGGAGACGCAATTCCTCCATGGCCCAGTCGCTGATGTTTTCTCTGTCGAGGAAGAGGGCGAAGAAGAGGCAGACGAGCACGCCGGGAATGTAGCCGTAGTAAATGAGCTCTTCCCAGCCCTCCTTCTGCTTCTCGCGGATGACCTGCCACTTGATTTCGCCCGTCTCCTTGTCCTCCACGGGGATTTTGTCGAGGATGCGGGTGCCCGTGGTCAGATAGTCGCTGAGATCGTCCTGGTTCTCCTTGAACAGACCGAGCTGCTCGTTTGATAGCTTGAAGTAGTCGGCGTAGGTCATTCGCTTGGCCTTGCACAGATGCGAGAGGGCGGCAACCTCCTTGAGCTCCTCGTCAGAGGGATTTCGGGTCGTTCCGTCAGGGTTCTGGTAGATCTTGCCGCTGGCGGGGAGGGCATCCAATCGCTTTCGAATCTCCTTCTCCAGCTCCTCGCTGTACACGCTGAACCCGGCGCTGGGCTTGTAATCACGGGCATTGATGGACGCGTAACGAACCTGCCATTGCTGGCCCATCCGCATCATCGGACGGCTCGCCAGTCGCGAAATCATGCTTCTACTGATCATTGTATACTCCTTCGTCTTCTTCACCGCTGCTGACAATCCAAATGGGACTTTTCAAAATCATCTTTTTACCGTCCTCTCATTGGTTGTTCCCAGCAGCAGGGTAAGATATTCCTCCCAGCAGTGGGTAACCTCTTCGATTCCCACCATCGTCATTTCCCATCCCATATATGTGTGGGTATGTTTTCTGGGGGCACGCCCCCAGACCCCCTGGGTCGGCTTCGCCGCGGTTGGAGTGGGATTCTCGTGTAAATTCAAGGGTTTTGAGGGTTTGAATGTGTGTGAGTTTGCATGGCTAATTAGTTCTTTACTGTGATGCGTAGAACCCAAGTTCTTGAGAATACATCGTTAATTATTCTAGCTGAAGTTACAATAACAGGTCATTAAATAATTGTATCTTAATACAAGTTCCTAAATTAACATTTTCACATCGAGTTATTGGTGCATTAGTTGTATGTGCCGCTCTTTCTAGTCGAGTTAGATTAAATAGTACCCTTAACGCCCGATTATATTGATTCTGTGCCTAAAAAACAAAACCGTTAGCCTTTAATCAAACTAAATGTCAAATTTCCAGATCCTTTTCAGACCCCAGCAGCCTCCAAACTCTCATGGACCTTCCGCGAAGCGGAACCACGGGGGTCTGGGGGCTAGCCCCCAGAAAACTAATCCTTGTACATAGATTAAATAGTACCCTATACACAGAACATGCACATGTGGTGGAATCGCATGTACAGATGCCGGTGAAGGCTTCTGTCTTTTCCATGTGTCTTGAATTGTAGATCGAATCTTTGGTCTTTTTTTACCCGTAATCCGCGAAGCGGACCCTGGGGGTGTGGGGGCTTGCCCCCAAGAAAACCATTCATCTCTTTTACAAGGAAAAAAAAGGCCAATAATGTTTAATCTAATTCTAGTTTTTATTTGGTACTCATAGAGAGTAAATACGGCGTGGTACAGAGCTATGTTCTTTTCCAGAAAAGAACCAAAAGCGTTAGTTCTGCGAGGTTCTAACGAATAAACATTCTTTAGTTAGGAAAATTTCTGTTTCTCTTCAGGAATTTTGGAATAATTGGATTATTAGAGTTGCCTGAGTAATTACAGCGTGGAATAACGCTCCGCTCTTTTTTAGACAGCGTTTTGAGTTCGGAAACCTTGCTTCTCTTAGGACAGTTTTGGAACCTCCTTAACATGGCGCCTACCTTCATACAATGAAGACTATTAAACTAGATTTAGAAATAGACAGAAGAGAAACAATTGAACACTACCCATAACCTCGAGCGAAGCGAGCCCAGGGGGTCTGGGGGCATGCCCCAGAAAACCAGTTCTGGGTGAGGTTTGCAGGGGGCCAGCGAATATTTGTCGGGGGAGCCCTGAAATCGCTTCTAGCGTGTTCCCATTGGTTGAAGCCTCGCAGAGCCACGGGGGTGCAGGGGGCTGGCCCCCTGAAAAACCTAACCCAGTCAGCCAGACAGCCTCACCGGCGCGCGGCTTGGAGCGAACGGAAGAATTTCACGGGGTTAGGGTAGATGTGCGGCTTGGGTGTGGGAAATTTATTTTGTGACTGCTTTTTTTGGTAAGACGGAGAAATACGCTGAGGGTGTGGAGGGGAAAATTTCAGAGGGGCGGTGGGAGGAAGCAGGACCGAACCACGCATTGGCGAGCGACGACGACGAACGACAACTAAGGCTCAATGAAGTACATCCAGACCGAAGAAGTTCTCAACATCCCTGAGGACGTCACTGTTGACGTCAAGGCCCGAATTGTGACCGTCAACGGACCAAGAGGCACCTTGACCAAGAACCTCCGACACATCAACATCACCTTCAACAAGGTGTCCAACAAGCAGATCAAGCTCTCTGTGCTCCACGGTGACAGAAAGCACGTCGCTGCCCTGCGTACCGTCAAGTCCCTTGTCAACAACATGATCACCGGTGTCACCAAGGGCTTCAAGTACAAGATGCGATACGTCTATGCCCATTTCCCCATCAACGTCAACTTCTTGGAGGACGGCAAGGTCGTCGAGATCAGAAACTTCTTGGGTGAGAAGCAGGTCCGTACCATCCCTGTCCGTGAGGGCGTCACCGTCGAGTCTTCCAAGGCTCAGAAGGACGAGCTCATCCTCACCGGCAACTCCCTTGAGAACGTCTCCCAGTCTGCCGCCGACATCCAGCAGCGATGCAGAGTCCGAAACAAGGATATCCGTAAGTTCTTGGACGGTATCTACGTCTCCGAAAAGGGCCACGTCGTCGAGGAGGAGGCCTAATTCTAATCTCCCAAAAACTACTACCCCCTGATATTCGTAACTTAGACTTTTAATCTAACGGTATCGCCCCACAACATCCACCCTTCAAGGGTCTGTAAATACCCTTCTGCCATGAAGACCACTATTTTCCTGAGAAAACTATTCGTTTGATTGTTTTACTGGGGGCACGCCCCCAGACCCCCTGGGTCGGCTTCGCCGAGCTTTGACTGAGGCAAGGTTCTGCAAAGCATAATAGTTTCCTGATTCTTAGAGAAGAATGTCGCTAGCTTTTCCTCTGGAGGAAGAAAGGAAATCCAGTTCTGGGTTAGGATTGCAGGGGACCTGCCCCCTGCACCCCGTGGCTCTGCCGGGTTACAAAGAATAGAACATTACCGAAGCTTAGAGCGAAGCGAGCCCAGGGGGCCTGGGGCTTGCCCCAGAAAGATTCTAAGATTAGCTTGATTTAGAGGCGATCGGCTTTGTAGTGGAGTAGTTGTGCTGAGTTCAGAGTTGGAGGATACGACCTGACGATTCGTACAGACACTGGCACCCTCCAAACCTAACACAGTAAAAGTTCTTCTGGGCGCATCCCTGGGATCGCTTCGCTCGAGGTTCTGGGTAGTGTTCTATTGTTTCTCTTCGTTGAAGCCTCGCAGAGCCACGGGGGTGCAGGGGGCTGGCCCCCTGCCAACCTAACCCAGTATAAGTTCTTCTGGGCTCACCCCTGGGCTCGCTTCGCTCGAGGTTCTGGATAGTGTTCTATTGTTTCTATTCGTTGAAGCCTCGCAGAGCCACGGGGGTGCAGGGTGCTAGCCCCATACAAACATACCCCAGTATAAGTTTTTGTGGTTGAAGAACGGATAAATATAATATTGGTTAAATAGGTTAGAGCTGAAAGATATCTTCGGGGGAGTAGCATTTGAGTCCGACTGACTGAGCGAAGACTTTATCAGAGTCGGAGAAATCAGTTTTTCGGCCCAATGCATCTCCGACGAAGAAGGAGTTGTCCATGTCGACGTCCTCTGCAGTTATTGATAGGTCTTTTAACAATTCAGACCACATCTTTGTTTTCGGTTTTCGAAACTCGTCGGTAGTGCCTTTGGGCGGCTTTGTAGCACCGTAGAAACGTGCTGGAACACCGAGTGCCTGTGTGATGGCGTGGATGCGCTGATATAAATATTGATATCTTTTCGTGTCCGGTCGTGCAATCGTCCCACCCTGATTTGAGATAATGGCTATTACAAACGGAGGCGAGTCAGTAGTATATAGTTCTTTGCATTTCGACGTCAATTTAACCTCGTTGACCTTGTCGTGATTCGCCATTTTGCGGATCACGTCCACCACCGATTCAAACGCCCACTTCCAATCTTCCCCATTTCGAGGAAACGGCGATCTAGTCTTTGTAGATACCAGGGTCGAATCAAGGTCGAATGCTGCAATCCGAACTAATTCAGCCCCCTCAGTCTGCTTCTCCACATTCTTCACTTTTTGCGCCGGGTCGTAGCGGGCCTTGATCAAAGTACCATGAACAACTTCCCATCGAAACATTGAGTCATCCACCTCCGACTTTGCCTGCTTTACCGGCCCAAAAAAAGTCGTAATCGACTTTCTCTTCATACCCGCACTCATCTCTATCTCTTCTTCCATCGATATTGCAGAGCATAGGAACCATTAAAAGGAACTATGCGCGCGCCGCGCGCAACGCATGCATCCATGCATCCATTTTTCCAGCCGCACTTCCCCTGGCCGCGCACGTATAGTCCCTGAGGAACGCCAGTTGTCTTTTTGGGGGCTCGCCCCCAAACCCCCTAGGTCGGCTTCGCCGAGTTTTGGGTTGAAAACAGTTGAATCGTGTTAAGCAGGCAACCCATTTGCTGAGTTGTGAGCACGAGTTTTGAACGCTTACCTTGATGATGTATCCGGCTTGGAGCCTATACATGGTTCCAGTTGAGGTAGGAGGTGTAGAAAGTAATGCACACTGCTGTCCAATGTGTCATCAAATAGCCTGTTGTACGGATTGGCGAGTTCTGTTGGAGGACGAAGGGAAAATCCAGTTCTGGGTTAGGATTGGCCCCCCTGCACCCCCTGGCTCTGCGAGGCTTCGTCGAATAAATACCCATAGCTTCGAGCGAAGCGAGTCCTGGGGGTCTGGGGGCGTGCCCTCAGAAATACACTACTGGGTTAGGTTTTCAGGGGCTAGCCGAACTGAAAAAACATAGTTCCTCAAAGAAGACCAACCTATTTCAATAATTGAAGAACCTGACACAGGCGAATGGATACCTTGTATCCCACGATGTGAATACTTCACTGGGGTTACTTTTTTCTAGCAAAAGTAAGGTACACTGTTTTGCTGTACCCAAAAATATCGGCAAAGCCAACTCAGGGAGTTGGTGGCTTGTCCCTGCTCCAGCAATACATTTATTATAACTAATTGTCTCTAGTACCGTCCCAGTCTGGGTAACCCATATCTACGTCAAATTCAGGCTTGGCGGTTCGTTTGATACCCTCCTTCCTGTGGATGTTGTCGAGAGTTTCAATGTCTTCCTTTGGCAATGTGATAACAGTTGTGTTTTCCTTGATTCTGTTAGCGTGGACAGATTTTGGAAGCACAATTCGTCCAGAGGAGACGTGGTAAGAGGTGAGAATGACACCTGGTGTGGTGTTGTGTTTTTCAGCCAGCTTCAAAACTGTCTCATTCTTGAACAGTGGAGAGCCGGTGGAGCCGAATGGAGTGTGGGCCTCAATGAGAATGTTCTTGGATTTGCAGAATTCATGAACATCCAGCTGTGGGCAGAGGATATGGGACTCAATCTGGTTGATGGCTGGTACAATTTCAACATCTTTCAAAAAGTCTTCGAGCACCTTCTTGGAGAAGTTGGACACACCAATTGACTTGGTCTTGCCCTTCTTCTTCATATCTTCCATTTGTTTCCAGAAGTTCTTGAGTGAGCCATTTTGATCATGGTCGCATTTGCCATCCGGAAGCGTTGGTCGGAAAGGATGATTTCCGTTGGCATTGAGAGTCACTGGCCAATGGATGAGAAAAAGATCAACGTAGTCAAGCCCAAGGTTCTTCAGAGATTCGTCCAAAGACTGTTCAACCCGATTATGAAAAGTGGGCCAAACTTTGGTGGTGATGTAGATATCTTCGCGCTTCACCCCCTTTTCAAACGCCTTCTTAAGACCTTGTCCAACCTCGGCCTCGTTCAAGTAAAGATAGGCACAATCAATGTGTCTGTACCCACCCTCTGTCAGCGCACATTCCACAGCAGCAGCGACCTCTCCTGGTGGAGACTGGTATGTTCCCAACCCAATGATAGGAATCTTGTTTCCGTCGTTCAAAGTCAAGTCAATAGAAGTCATATTTATACAGATCTGCACAACAACTCACGAGGAAATGCCGTTCCTTTTATACACAGGGACGATCTTCGGGGTTGCAACACACTGTACCCCGCGACGGGTGAAACCAGCCCGGCTGGCGTAAATCAGGTGCGGGTAACGGCGGAGCTTGCCTCTCCGCTTATCCCCGCCATTCTATGTAGCCACGGCTAAAGGAAGCAAAATCAAAAATAAGAAAATAATAACCCCACGCATCATTTTTTACATTTCCGAAGGCAACGAATATCCGGGCATTCCTACTTTTCTATTCGTCCAAGTCGGCTATTTCCATCCCACGCGGCTACGAAAAAGTGGGCGCGCGTGGGACCGGGGAAAACGCGGGGTCAAAAATTTCATGGGCAACGAACCATCTTCGGCGAATCGTCCGGCACAGCCTGAAACAGATCCTTCAACAATCGCTTCTGGTAGCTAGTACAACTGTGGCGGCACCCCCATTTTTATTTTTATTTAGCTGCAGATCGAAACATAAAGCGTTGTCCAGAAGTTCACTTCAACCCAATATCTGGCGAAACCGTTTCGGGCCGAGCGGCCCCAATTAAAAGGACATGTACAGATCCAGTGCTAGAAGTACACCATGCGTGTAAGATGTGTAGTATAGACGTTAATTAGATTATAAATATTATCCTAGCGATTGCATGACATCTTGGATGTATGGGGAGTTGTCGAGTTTTTGTTTGTATTCGCCCGTTATGACAAGGGCTTGGAGTTTGTTTGCTGCCTCTTGTGGGGTTTCGGATTCAAGGTTGACTTGACTGGCCCATTCCTTTAACAGGGACCTTAGGAGTTCGCTACCTTCTTGCATTTCCTCTTTAGAGTACTTCTTGGCCATCTTTTTAGCGGTTTCTGAATCGCCTTCTTGAGCGTAATCTTCGAGTTCGTTCGCTTTACGTTTGGCCATGTTCACCACCTTCTGTGGGAAGCGGACCACTTCTGCCACATTGATACCGAAAGATTGGTCGGACATACCAGGCTCCACTCTGTACAAGAGTGTGATGTCGTTGGATGGGTTTAAATGCGATTGGGCGTTATTTGCCTCTTCGTCAGCGACATGAGCAACAACATGTAGATTGCAGACAGATGGATGGTTGTCAGCCAAGGCAGTAAGTTCGTGGAAATGGGTTGCAAACATGGCAAAACAGCCAATGTGCTTGACAATATGTTCTGAAATAGACCAAGCTAGCCCAAATCCGTCATAGGTTGAAGTGCCTCTACCCAATTCATCAATCACAATCAAGCTCTCTGAAGTTGCGGTTTTGAGGATGGTAGCTGTCTCTAACATTTCAGCCATAAAGGTGGAAACACCCTTAAGCTGGGAGTCTCCCGCACCCACACGTGCTAAAATGCTGTCAAAAATGGTCAATTCCGCCTCGGCGCATGGGACAAAGCATCCGGCCTGGGCCATTAAAGCAATCACACCAATCTGTCGGATGTATGTGGATTTACCGCCCATGTTTGGTCCAGTGATGATTAGGAATTCCGATTCATCTCTTACCAGCTTGACGTCGTTGGGGATAAATGTTATTTCATCTTGTGCCTCCATGCAGGGATGTCGGGCCTCTTTGAGAATAGTGTTGCCTGTCTTGCGAGGATGCATCTTGGGCTTGACATAGGGTTCGGGGGCAAAACAAGATACGTGTGCAAAGCTAACAATAACATCAAGATGGGCAATAACCTTGCTGAGTTTTTCCAACACAGGACAATATGTTGCAGTTATCTTGACAACTTCCTTGACCAATCCTGCTTGGATGTGGTTGTATTTGGTGTTTAGCTTGGAATATCGGTCACTTGCCTTGTCAAGCTTTGAGGTTGTAAAGAGGCGTCCCGATTTGAGTTGTTTTACTTCTCGATAACCCGGTTTCTTGTCCAAAACTCGAGCATCATTCTTGGTGAGTCTGAAGCACCAGCCAGTCGTAGGATCATCTTCCAGCTTTAATTTCTTCTCCATCTCCATCTTCAAATCTGCCGACACCCGTTCATGCTCTTTGGTCATTTCCTCCTTGAGAGACTCCATCTCTTCACGGATATCCATTAAACCTTGATCAAATTCTGGCTTGATAATGTACTCATGATTATCCAATGCTTCCAAGTCCACAGTAGTTTCAACCATTTCCTGCAATTTTTCAAGACCCGAGGTATGTTCTACCAACTCTGTCAGGTAGGCTTTTTCAATCGCCTTCTTGTATTCCAAGTCATCCACGCCACCGAGAGCATTAATAAATTCGGGCAACTTTATCACTAGCTGATAGATTCGAACAACATCTTCCAATTTTGCAGAATCCCGCTGAAGTTTGTGAACTAAGCGATTGATATCTGGAACAGTCTTCAACAAATCTTCCTGGAGAGTCTGACGGAGAATAGAATCATTTACCATGGCTTCAACAAGGAAGTGCCGCTCCTCAATCTTTTCAACATCCACCAAAGGCTGTTTGAGCCATTGCTCCAAGAGCCGCGTGCCCGGAGCCGTTTTGCACTTGTTCAAGAGTCCTGACAAGCTCATGTTCTTGGATCCCAGCTTGGCATCTGGGAGCAGGTTCAATGCCTTCAATGCTGATGCATCTAGTTTCATATATTGGCTGAGGTCGTGCTTCAACAATTCATACTTCCCGTAATCTTCTGCCGTGGCCATGAGTTCGAGGTATTTAATCAGCGCGGCTGCAGCACTAACAGCCAACGTATTGGATAGCTCTGGCAAAACCGACACTGAGAAATCAGTGTTCTCAGTGTCCAACAACTTTTCTAGGTCCTGATCAATGTCCTTGTCTTTGAAATCACTTCCAGGACGCTCACTGACCAAAACATTACATCGGTCCATGATATCCTTAATCTTTGCCAAATCAAAGTCCTTCTTTGAAGTATCCGTAGGAATGACGCATTCTTTGATCCCCAGCTGAATAACCAACGACTCCAAGTTGGACAATAGCTCATCATCGGTAAACTGAGACAAGCCAATCTTTCGCGAATTCGCATCAATGAAGCACACACCAACATTCTTCTCGCTTGCCTTACTAGTAACTTTCACACCAATAACCACGGGGTTTTGGTCAATACTCCCACCAACAATATCCTCCACTCCTTGTAAGTTACCGGGTGACGCCTTCTTAATCAACTTGAACGACCCGCCCTCTCGAGCATACACTTCAACCTTCAACCCGCGTTCCAGCAAAGCACCCTTCATGAAATCCCCGAACATTGTAGCGTTGAGCGTGCAATATGGCGTTCTGTCAAAATACTTCAACACCGACCTCGTTCGATGAACATTATCAGCAATGTATTCGGCATTCTTCCCATACGCCCTATACATAGAATCCACCTCAAAAACCCGAATCACATTTTCATCTTGAGGCAGCTTCCGCAACGTCGTCAATATACTTCCAGACGGGTCACTAGGCTTTGACATCTTCGCGTTGTGATAAGTGATTCTTCTAATGGTCGGTCGCGTTCTCCCTTCTTAATTTACGCGTCCTCCTTTCGCGACCACGCGTCATGCGGCTCAACTTAAACCTGTCCTTAATGATTGCAAGCTACCAATCGATACCTAGTTGATTCGCTCCCAATAAGTTAACGTGAGAATTGTAATATCTTAATTCAGCTGGGGGTGCGCCCCTCAAAACCCCCTAGGTCGTCTTCTCCGAGATCTGGGTAGGGAATAACCTTAATTCGTTAAGCGGAACTACGCTCATAGTTCTACGAAATTGTACTTGTTTATAATGTGACTTGGTTTTTGGATTTCAGACATTGACCTCTAACGCTAAACTTATTGTCTAGTCAGAGATTTTCTCCTCTTTGTATTATATTCCCTTGGACGCAATTTACTTTCTTCTCGGCAGGAATTCTTCTGCCCACAACATTGAGATCATAGTTGGCCTATTTTTATCTAAGAACCGCGCTGTAATTTTTGTCTATAATTATAAAGCAATCTTTGCTTTACAGAAACTCCTCTTTGGATTCGCAAAAAAAATGTTTTGACCGAAACCCACCTTCGGCGAAGACTACACATGGGGGTCTGGAGTGCGTCCTAGCAAATTTATAGCAAACTTTGAACCTTTTTACAGAAACTTCAGCTCTTTGATTTACAGAAAGTCTGGATTTATACCCAAACTCGGCGACACAAATGTAGGGGTCTGGGGGGTGGGCCGTTGGCAATGGGCTAGGGTTCAGTTCCGGCGGCCCGCGGACCGAGTGCGTCGTTCGGAACCCGTGTAAGGGAAAACGGGGCCAAGTAAAAGAGATAAAGAAAAGATCGCAAGATTTTACTCCACAGCTGGGTTGTATCATTAAGATAGGGTGTATCACAGCCGTTATTAGTCGCAGGACCCAAATTACGTTTCTTGGTGAAGGGAACAGGTAAGGTTAGATTGTTTTGTGGATCATTTTTTTTAGTCGGTTCTTTTCTTACCCCACACAGTTTTAGAATCCTCATTTGCTCAACGCTTAATTTATAACCAGTCAACATTCAACATGTTTCGACCTAAGCGAAGACAGGGGTCCAATCCGAATTGGAGAGATGTGGCCAAGCAGAAAAAGGACGATCAGGCGGATTTGTTGAAGCCGTACATGATCCCTGAGAACGAGTTGCCGTCTGAGGATGGAGTTTTGGAGTTTTTGGAGACAACCGACGTGTTTCCTGAACTGGATCGAGAGATTGTCAACGAGGCGAATGCGTTTGAGTTGTTGAAAAAGATGAAAGAAGGTACCTGGACGTGCAAGCAGGTTATCATGGCATATATCAAGCGAGCTACGGTTGCTCATCAGCTTACCAATTGTTTAACTGAAATTGACTTCGACGCGGCAATTGATAGAGCCAAAAATTTGGACAAAATGCGCGACCAGGGTATCGTGCTTCCGTTGCATGGGTTGCCAATATCTTTGAAGGATCAGTTCAACATCAAGGTTTTGGATACAACCTTAGGCTATATTGGGAGAGCCAATGATCCAAAGGAGACTGAAGCTGCATTGGTTACCATGCTTAAGAAGCTTGGGGCAAATGTGTTTGTTAAGACCAATTTGCCACAGAGCATCATGGTGGCAGAGACGGAGAATTTTTTATGGGGACTCACCACCAACCCGCTTAATAGAAAGTTCACTCCAGGTGGTTCAAGTGGAGGAGAATCCGCTTTACTTCTATCCAAGGGCTCCATCATTGGATGGGGTACGGACCTGGGCGGGAGTGTGAGAATTCCACAGGCCATGACGGGTGGGTATGGCTATAGACCAACGCACCACCGATTCCCTTACCGAAACGTCCCAGTTACCTGTGACGGCGAGAGTCATGTTCCCTCTGTCATTGGTCCAATGACACGTGATTTTCCATCTTTAGTTATGATTTCAAAGGCCATCTTGCAGGAGGAGCCATGGAACTACGATCCAATTTGCGTTCCAATGCCATGGAACCAAACGGAGTTCGACAATGCTCGTTCAAGAAAGCTGAGAATTGGTGTTCTCTGGGACAACAACATTGTGCGACCGCTTCCACCTGTTAAGCGCGCGTTGGAAGTGGCGGTTGAGAAGCTGAAAGCCGCCGGTCACGATTTGATCCCTTTCAACGCCGAGGAGGTTGAAAAAGCGGCGTTTGAGCTAAGCGACACGTTTTTTTCTGTTGACGGTGGAGAAGACGTCCGTCGAGATCTCAGCAAATTAAACGAACCTGAACACCCTGCGGTGACGAAATTATTTCAAGGCAAGGACTCCAGGTCTATCTATGACTATTGGAACCTCCAGGTTCAGAAGCGTAAAATCCAGGAATGCTATTTTGAACGCTGGAAGGCTACTGCAAAAAAAACTAAATCTGGCGAGCCAATTGATTTCATACTCGGACCCGCACTTGCCTCCTCTGCTGTTCCACTCAACAAGGCCCGTGGAATCAACTATACCAAGGTTTATAACCTTCTCAACTACCCGGCCGTCGTGTTTCCAGCAGGAGCCATTGACAAGAACGTGGACCTTCCCGCTAGTTTTGAACCCCGATCAGACATGGAGAAAAATGTCATGGATTTGTACGACCCTGAAGCAATGCATGGCTTCCCAGTCAACCTCCAATTGGCTGCCCGAAGCTTTCAAGATGAAAAACTGTTGGGAGGCTTGACAAACATCCTTTCTGACCTTGACATCTCCTCCTACAACCTAGACGAAAGTGGTTTGCATATTTAATTTACTATATCACTGTATGTTCTCATAAGTTCCTCCTTTTTGTCTCTATAAGAAACCGTCTCGGCGAAGCCGACTCACGGGTACCCTAAAAGGACTGAAAAGCGTAATCCAATGTATACATTTACATTTAATCAGTTTATTATAGAGTTGCCAGGCGCACCGAAGTTGTGCGGAAGGGGGGGGGGGGGGGGGGTCACGTGATTCGCGTGTTTTGTGGCGCTGCGTGACGCGTTATGGTGTCCATGGCAACGGTATCCGTAAACTTTGTTAGGCTAGTTAGTAGTAGCTACAGCATTTGCGCGTATGCCGACAGACAATGAGAAGGTTCAGCAGATGCTGGATGGGCTGAATGCGGCCCAGAAAAAGGCGGTAACAATGCCAGTGGACAGTCGGGTTCAGATATTGGCTGGGCCAGGCACGGGCAAGACGAAAACACTAACTTCAAGGGTAGCTTATCTGCTTCACCTTGGGGTGAATCCAGAGAACCTGGTAGTGATGACATTTACCAATAAGGCTGCTAATGAGATGAAGGAGAGGGTTGGTCGGCTTACTGATAGCAAGCCTGAGATGATCAAGAGGCTGAGGATTGGTACCTTCCATTCGGTTGGCATCCGATACTTGTTTCAATATGGCAAGCACATTGGAATTAAAGACCGTATCAGCATTGTAGATGAATCGGACAGGGAGTATATCATCAAAGAAATCATGCAGGGTGCTGATATTATCAAGGAAGTGTGGGAGCTTGGCTATAGCACACCTGGCAAAGGTGCGAAGTACGTTAAAGATGGCTCAGTGATTACACCCAAATATATGATGAATTATATTTCATCGTTGAAGAACAAAGGTATCACTGCTGCTCATTTTTGTGAGACTAATCCAAAGAGTCCGTTTTCACTTGTCTACAGGAAATACCAGGCTCGTATCGAGCATTTCAGTCAGGTGGACTTTGATGACGTGCTGTTAAAGACCCTCGATTTGCTGAAGAGCTATCCACAAGCTGTCGACCATATCGAGGCTGTCATGGTTGATGAGTTTCAGGATTCGAACGGTATCCAACTTGAAATGACCAAGCTATTTGCTCAAGCCAATAACAATATCACCGTGGTGGGCGACCCCGATCAGAGTATTTATTCCTTCAGAAACGCACAACCAAAGAATTTACAGTTGTTTTGTGACTCCTTCCCTGACACTAAATTGGTTTATTTGGAAGAAAATTACCGATCTTGTCAAACACTGTTGGACCACGCCACTGCGCTCATCAAATCGTCCGTTGATCGCTACGGTGGAGACAGAAAGCTGATTGGTTACAAAGGTAGATTTAGTCGTCCAATCTTGGCCAGGTTTGGTGATGAGGAGAAGGAGAAATATGCAATTGGCGAGCAAATCGCTCATCTCATGAGGGACTCAAAAGGCGCTTTTGAGTATAAAGACTTTGCCATCCTGTCTCGTACAAGAATGTGGATGACTCGCATGGAATCTGTGCTTAACCGACGAGGCATTCCATACATTATTAGTAACAGTTTCTGGGAACGTCGGGAAATCAAGACCATCGTTGACTATCTCAGAGTTATCTATTCAGGTAATGACCGCCCTGCCATCATGAGGACTTTAAATATCCCCAGTAGAGGATTTGGTGAGGTATTCATGCAACAGAAAATGGCACAATTCTCTGAAAACCACAACCTGTTCTTCCAATTGAGAGAAGTAGCCAACCGACCACAGGGGAAATTGGCACAGAAAACTGGAATTCCTGAATCACAGGCTCGTAGCTTGAAACATTACATTCAGCTAATCGAGGAATGCAGGAAGATTCTGGGTAAGGAGCAAACCCTCGAGTCTCTTGTTGAAGTTATTGGACACATCAACAATGAGCTTCTGCTCCACCAGTTCTTTGGCAAAAATAAGGATGCCGAGGACCGTTTGGAAAACATCAACGAACTCAAAATGCTTATCTTTGAGCATGACGATGACAGTGATGAGGTTGTAGACGAAATGACCGAAGACCTAACCCCGTTCGGCAAGTTCCTCGCTACAGCTACTCTTACAGGGAAGGTTAGAGACAAGGACAGTAACGCCGTAACTCTCACAACCATTCATTCTTCCAAAGGCTTGGAATGGCCAGTTGTCTTCATCCCCAACTGTGTCCAAAGTTCTCTCAACAATTGCAAGGACGATGAAGAAATCGAAGAAGTTCGCCGTGTATTCTTTGTTGCAGGAACACGTGCAAAGGCTCTTCTCTACATGAGTCACCCAGATGAAATCGAAAGATACTCCGGAACAGAGGGCCAACAACCTCTTGATATGCTTACCAGCCCAATGGTGGCAAAATGCACAACAACGGTCAACTCAAAGTTCCCCAAACTCTCTCAAGCTCAATTCACCGAATATGCAAAATTCTTGGGCAGGATGGCGCCGTTAACTGATAAAACACCCTCCTTCTCCTCTGCATTCAACCTGATGCAAATCGAAAAAAATGCTAAGGTCTCTGGCAAGCGCAAAAACGCTTTTCAAAGCCCTCTTATCGCTAAAAAGGCCGCGAGTGATGAACATACACCCCCGTCAAAATAATCATATAGAATTGAATACTACGGTTTAAGCGAGTGATTTATACTTGGACAATAATCAATCTTCTTTCTTAAGGGCGAGACCCCAAACCGTTGAGCTAACTAGTCAATTGTTTTCCAGCCGCATACGTTCCTATCCGGTTAACTCATAATTTCCTACCTTCTGTCCACAAAGAGACCCCTGGGGTCTGTGGGCGTTATAGGCTGACACAAAATTACCCCTTGGACCCACTTTGCGGGAATTCGCATTAGTTAATTGTTCTTACTGTATCTGTGCTGGCTGAAAAAGGGTGTTGCGTCCTGTATCTGGTCAAGTCTCTTAATTCACAAAAGAGGACCGATGTGTGGAAATTGGGCCCTGGGGTTAGTTTAGTCGGCTACTGCTTTGGGCCTTCAAAAAGGAGTTCAGGGGGAGTTATGCATTGACAATAGGGTTAGGGTTGAGATTGTTGTGAAGACATGTTCACAGCACATGGAACTTCAACTGGTAGGGGCAGTTTGGAGCTGAGAAAGTAATGGAGACGGACACATTAGTGAAGTTGATAGCAGAATCATCGGAGGCGTTAGAGAAGAGGCAGAGGCGCGATGGGTTACAGCCAGTTGCCGGGAATGGTGATGGTTTTTTCTTTTCAAGCGATGAAAAGTGGAGTGGTGAGGTTTTCCAACCGGAGTATCTGCAGCACACTAGAAGGGGGATTGAGCAGGGCATGAAGAAGTCGTTGGTAAGTGATTTAGACTACGTGGTGTTTGGGGGGTAGTTGGCTAATTTGAATAGGATGATCTGATTCAAATGACAAAGGATTATGATGTTGTGGCAGATAACGAATCAGTGATGACGGAGAAGGAGGGGATTTTGACAGGCGAGCTGGAGGAGAATTCGGAAATATTGACAGCCTTGAATGATCTGTGGGTGATTCAATCTGGGTTTCGTGAAGTTACTTCGCTATCAGAGTTTGGTGAATTGGCATCTGCTCTGGCGTCGTTGGAGATTGCTGGGTCTAAACTAGCATCGTTTGAGACCAAGTATCCAGGGACTGCGTTGCAGGCGGAAATTAGTCAGGAGATTGAGCAGTTGACTGAGCAAGTGACAAAACGTGCAGAAAATGGATGGAGCAAGGCCATCGTGTTTGATACTCCGTTCAATGGCCAGGACACCAAGCTGAAGGTTCATGAAATAATAGATGATTTGTCGCTGGAAAGCTTGTATGAAGTAATCCAGAAGATTGATGAAAACAAACGTCCTACACGGGTGGAACAATTCCTGTTGAAACTAGAGGAAACAGTGTTTATGCCAATTTTTGACTTGGATATAATATCTGCATCGCGAACAGAACGGGAATTAAGTCTAAAAAAGAGGACGGCCAAACCACAGCCCAGGGCCCACGATGAGACCCTCCAGCACAAGCCAACAGTGGATACCTTTACCGACTTGCTTGAGACAACAATTCAATTCTTAAACGACGTGTTCAAAGCCAGTGAGTTACATATCCCTATAATCAAGCGATTCAGTTCAATGTTGGTTCAAGAACTGTCCAACCGCACGCTCCCAGCGCTTTTTCCTGTTGATGTGGGCGAGTTGGAAGGCTTCCGGAAACAGCTGGCGAGAATAGAAAGGTTTGATCAGTTTCTGCAGGAGAACGGGTGGACAAAGGGGCCAGAACTGGTCCACTGGGTGGAGAACTTCCCCAATGAGTGGGTGTTTTACAGAAAGTCGTGTTACTTGGACAGGATACGGACTGAGCTGGGCCAAAATGTTAGTCAGATAAGGCGACTGGATACCGAGTTTGCGCAGAATGCGGAAGTGAACACACAGTCGGGTTCCAATCAGGACGAAGACGATTGGAACAAGGAGTGGGGCGATGAAGATGAGGATGAGGAAGAAGATTGGGGTTGGGGCGACGAAGGTGAACAAAAACCCGAAAAGGAAACTAATAATAAGGATATACCAGGTTTGTACTGCACTGTATCGACCAACATTGATTTAATGAAGAAGCTGGTGGGGGAGTTTATAAACGAAGTCGGTACCAGCGAAAAGGAACTGTTGAGCCGACAGCTGAAAGACGTTTTTGCATTGTATCGCGCCTTGACGCCGCTTACGTACAGCGACAAGATCATTCTTTACAACGACCTCATGACCCTCTTATCGTGCATCGACAGTGGCGAACTTCCACTGGTATCTTCCGAGGACCGTTCCTTGATGGTGCAGCACGCAAATCGCAGCATATCTGAGCTGGTGGACCAAAAGCGGGCCGAGCTCACCTCTTTGTTGGCCGAAGCACGTGGATTCAAAGAGTGTAGTCCCCAAGGCAATCTCCATGCATGCAAGACAGCTATCAACCACTGCTGCAGGCTAATCCAAAACACTTTTACCCAATGGTCAAAGCATGGCTCCTTTCCACTAGTCTGCCGCATGGTAGGCACACTCCTTGAAGCTATGGTAACATCTATCATGAGCGGAATTGAGGCCCAGGAAGACATATCAGAAGCCGAATGTAACGAATTGTCCAATCTAATTGAACAAACTAGTCATCTCGAAAACTTGTTCAAAGACCCAAGAGCGACCCAGGATGCATCTACCGCAACGAAACTCGCAGCCTTTTACATTCCATCCTGGATAAAGTTCCAGTACTTCGGTGAAATCCTACAGAGCAAACTCGTCGATATCATGTACCTCTTCAATGATAACTCCCTCATGGATTTCTCTTCTTCTGAACTCGTTCACCTCATTCGGGCACTATTTGCAGAATCATCCCATCGTCAACGCGCTATAGATACCATCCTCTCCAAGTAAGTAATATAATATTCAATTAGTACCGTGTTTCATTATTCCTCGGAAAATTCTTCTAGAACTATACGCGAATCCGCACACAACTGTATCGAGAATTGGCTGATTCCCAGGGGAAGCTACTGGCTAACAGGAAGAGAAGATTATATTATACAAGGTTAGAATTAAAATATTAGTCAGTGGAATCATTAACAAAACATTAAGAAAGGCCGAGTTTTAGTAGGCTTCTAGCAGCACCCAAAGAGGGCGTGTATGCTGGTGTCGAATCTGAATGGCGTTTACTCGGGGTAATTGGCTCTGATCGTGATTTTGTAACTCTAGGAACATTTAGTTTCAGTTTTGGTGGCGGTTGAAATTTTAATTGTGTCGTATCAACTGTTGAATTTGTTGCTTCAGCAAATGCTCTGACCGACCACCAATCTGGTGGTGGCAATTCATTCAACGGTTTTCTTGTTTGTTCTGTAATCACTTTATAATGTGCCAGGCGTAGTCGTGCTTTTAATCGTAATGCCAACTAAAGAACCATTTCGTTAGTATTGTTACAAAAAGCCACAAATTTCAGCGTCTAACTAGCTGAATTCCTTCTTTTTATAGAAAAAGCAGAAGGCACCATTCTGGTATATCTTCGAGTAAAGTTACCTTACCCAAATCCCGGCGCAGCCATCTCGTGGTTTTGCAGGGGGGCAGCCCCCTGCACCCCCCGTGGCTCTGCGAGGCTCGATCGAACACTACCCATAACCTCGAGCGAAGCGAGCCCAGGGGTCTGGGGGCGTGCCCCCAGAAAAACTGCGAACCGGTTAGGTTTACAGGAGGCCAGTCCCTCCACCCCCGTGAGTTTAAGGACTTGCCCGCAAGAAGCTGCTTGGATAGGGCCTTCTTCTGTCAGAAAGACACAAAAGGGGTTTTGTTTCAGCCATTGGCTACTGAAGACCGAGAGAAGCCCTCAAGGAGCGCATTATCTTTTAAACTTACCTTGGCAGAAGATGGATAAGGGGACGATTTTGAACGTCGAGGAAATAGCGGAGGCGCGATGCATTTGTCAATTGAGCGAGGTTTAGAAGGAGTGGCTGTGGTGGACTTGGATATTTTGGCAGGAGATGCGGGTTTATTAGGACTGAGACATGTCAAGGGCACTCGTTCGGTCATAGGAGAGCCTACAGACATGGTATGCTGGGTCAATGGGAAAGGGATGAGGCGGCAAGGGAAAATAGTCCAGTTCAGGCTCAAGTAGTTTATAAATACCAACGCGCTCTGTTTACTTAACGGCGGAGTGCGCGTGGACCAAGGCGCGTTATGTAAGCATTTATTTTCTGTGTCTGCGCGCGTTAATCGGTCACGTGAGGGACATTGGAATGAAGCCAAAACCATCAGTGAATTTAAGGGGCTCGTTGGGGCAATGGGTGTGTTACCCCAATCAAGTCCAAATCAAGTGAGGATAATAGGTAGGACAGGCTACTAGTTTCACAAGTAACTGAATGCCATAGGCGGCCTATTTTTTGTATAGCGTCGTATATTAATTAAATGCAGAGGGCAGCTAGGGATTGCATGCGTGTAGGCAAGAATCTGGCAATCTAAACAGACGTACAGGCGAAGGAGGTCTTTATGCGTGTCGATCCAAAGTATTACGCCGATCAACGGTTTGAATGACGACCCCTCAGAACTCCTCCACCACGGAATGTACGGTCCAATGTGTAGCCACCTGGTCACGGTTGCAAGTGGCGGTTGCTCATTCATATATACTTTGGTTACTTTCTTGTCTACTTTCCTAGTTTGTCTGTGCGGGAGAATGAGCCGCATCCCGCTACTGAAACTGCGCGCATCTGCAAGATCGTCGGCAAAACCACTTCCAACACAGTCATCTAGAAAAAGAAAGTACAAACATATACGTCCTCAGGGGTACGCACTAAACTGTTGCGAGGAAACAGGCTGATGATCAATATAACCGGTCAATTGTCCAATTGTCCTCTACAGCAGTAGAATTATTGATTGGGGGCATATCTTCAAATTTCCGATGGTCGGCTTTACCTGAGGTTTGGGTAAAGGAAGACTTTTGGGTGAAGTCACACTAGTCCTCCATGAAATTTGTCAAGATACAGGTATGCTAGGATCTTTCGTGATGCGGAAGAGCGTTTCTGCTTCCGTTTATGAAAACCAGTTGACTAGCTCAGAAAATTCGGTGTGTTTATGCTAGCAAAGCGGAAAAGTGGAACAATGAAGAAGACGTTCGTGACGGTTGATTATTCGACACGTATTTGCGGCTACCAAATTTTTTTATTGAGGGTCTGTTAGTTGTTATGTCCAGCTACGGACCTGGGGTTCGGGGAGTGTGCACTCCACACCAATTGAAGCGAGTTTCACGAGGAAGAATGTAGATCATCTGGTTGCCTAATTGGGACGATGAGTTTCCGGAATTGGAAGGGTCGGTTACCTTAATCGTCCATAATCTGGGGATTTATTACGACGAGAAGAATGATGTTCCTTATACTTCATTGCGCCCCGTCCTTTTAAGATGACCTCTGGGACGTCTTGGCGACTGGCTGAACGACGCCGTGGCCGTGATGGTTGCTGCGTTTTCCCGTGTTGACCCGTGCGATGTGGGTCTTTGTTGTCGTTTTGATCGATTTGCCCCTTCCTCTGTGCAGAAGGGTCCGGATCACGACTTGAAGGGGGGATCTGATCTTCTGAAGATTTTTCAAGTTCTTTGTCCCCCTTGATGGAAAGTTTTTCCTTTTTTGGCTTCTTTTTAAACTCCAGTTGGCCGCAACGAGTGATGACTACTTCTTCTCCTTGAACCGGTGAATCATTTTCATCCACTATGACGTTTTGCAAATCGTCAATCATCTCCATTCCGTCCACTACCCTTCCTACAACCGTGACCAAATCTTTCAGCCAGGGGGTTTCACATAGCTACAAAGGTACAAGTTAATATACTACATATCTCTTCTCCAAGTGCTCCACTTACAGTAATGAAAAATTGACTCGAGTTCGTGTCTCGATCACTATTGGCCATGCACACCAGGCCCCGTTCCTTCATTTCATTCCATCCCAAGGACTCATCCTCAAAACAACCCCCATATATCGACTCTCCTCCTAGTAATTTGTCAATAAAACTGCTCTTAACCTCACTTCTGCACTGGTAAACCAGCCTCTGCAAACTTAACCCAGAACAGGTCTTTGGGGTGATGCCCTCAGACCGCCTAGGCTCGCTTCGCTCGAGATCTGGGGATAGTGTTTCCTGCTCTATTCGTTGAAGCCTCGCAGAGCCACGGGGGTGCAGGGGGCTGGTCCCCTGCAATCCTAACCCAGCCCAGAAGAAAAGTTAACGAGTAAACCCTCTGCGTCTGTTCTACCGAGAGTAGGGTAGCCTACATTCATCGTAGGTGTAAAACTGTCTACAAAACTGAGAGTCGGGTAAAGGAACGCCCTCTGTAAAGCAGAACAGACTCTATTTTTTAAGACAGTTTCCACTGATAGCATTGCGGAAATGTAGTAAAGATGCATTTTGGGGAAATGGTGGAACTTACCTGTACCGTCGCCGTTGACTATATCGCCTCCTTGTATTAGGAATTCTGGAGCGACGATTCTGTGTAGTCGACTACCTTGGTAACACAGCCGAACCCCCTCTACCAACCCTTTTTCACCCGTACAAAGAGCCCGAAAGCTACATCGTCAATAACCTGTTTTGTAAATATAAAAAATGCAACCCATGATGTCCTCGAATCCAAACAAAAGTCCAAACCACCCTTGGCAACCACAATTGCAACGAATCCATGTTTATTCCATTGGATGACTGTTTGATCCAGCCCCTGCAAAACCTAACCCAAATGCGGTTTTTCTGGGGCATGCCCCCAGAACCCCAAGGCTCGCTTCGCTCGAGGTTTGGGGATAGTGTTCGATTGTTTCTATGTGCTGAAGCCTCGGAGGGCCACGGGGGTGCAGGGGGGTGGCTGGTAGCTCCATAAATGTGAATTAAACCCACAATAAACCTCCTGTAGTTTCCCGAATATCAGAACATACTACGTAAATCAATTGGAAAACACCACGAATCCAGCCTCATTGTTTGATGAATGCCCAGCTGAGAGCATGGCCTCCGCAAAGCTAACACTGAGGTTAGAATACGAGTCCTCAACATAAACGGAACGCACCACACGCCCGCGAATTCGGCCTAGAAAGTTTAGAGTCATGTCCTTAAATACAATTGAGCTTGACACAGGCGAAAGACAAAGGTTTGGATGGATATGCACGGATTCCTGAAGCATCTATTGGGCTTGGGAATAAAGCGAACTTACTTCTCCACACTTTTGGGTACTTCATCCTTAAATAGCTCAATTATCATGCGGCCGGATGCCGCTCTTGAATCCAGGTCTATAAATACTCGCGGTCGGGGCATTGTTAATTAAGCTATAGCTGGGTGGTTATCCGATTCTTTGGTCCCATCGGTCAAACCTTGATCGAGGCCGATCATTCGGTTGCTCTGTTCTCCGCACTGATATTAAATTAACCCCTTTATTTGGTCTTACATTGATAGAACCAATGGAGGAGTCAAACACACGACCCAGCAGTTTGGGTCGGGCTCAATCGGATTTCTCTTTGACTGATGACAAGGATGGCCAGTCAGTTCCAAAAGACAGCGTTGACTCTCCGAGTGGTCCGCCGGCAACGGCTTCTGAGGCTTCGTCGCCTGCGGACAATGACTCTAAGCGAGTGGCTTCTTCGGAATCCAAAGCGACTGGCAGGCCGTTTGCTCTAATCGCTGTTTCCTTCAAGGAGGCAGCGTTGGATAGTCCTACATTTAGGGCTAGTATGAACCATATTAATGATCAGTTCGAATCTGTCGACCGGTGGCTAGAATCGTTCACTAAGGCAATTTCCCGCTTATCCCAGGAAATGGATGGTGAGTGTTTTACAATAAATGTTACATGAAGGCGCTAACTATGATTTTTTCTTTTAGTTTTGCAAGACATTGTTAACTTTCTTATTTCGAGGTTTGTGCCGGAATTCGTTACACAGGGTCTAATTGATCATGATTATACAATGCTTGTAATGAGACGATATGCAGAGGCGATGAAATGTTTTTGGACTGAAATAATTGGAAAGGTCAAGAATCAGTCGAATAAGGCTCTGTCGAATGTTGGTGAATTCCTAAAAACTGAGATGCGAAGCTATAAGGAGGCAAGAAAGAATTTTGAAAACAATCAAGCTCGGTATGATGCAGTTCTTTCAAGATATGCGTCTGTTTCCAAGAACAAGGAACCCTCCTCTCTACGTGAAGATGCGTTCCAGCTCTCAGAGGCTCACAAAGCATATATCAAATCATGTTTTGATCTTTGTTGTATTATATCCACAGTACAGCGGCAATTGGACACCTTAATCATCGACTCCCTGACTGAGCCATGGCTGCTCAAAACAAATTCGTTATCCCTCTCCGAGCCCACTTTTCATCTTATTGGTATTGATATGCATCGAATCAAGTCGTGGTCAAAAGCAGTAGCTTTATCTTTAAAGCCAATTGAGGCGGAAATGTTTCGAGTACGCAAGGAAATGGAGGAGGCGACAGTCACTAAAATGACTCCGTCCAGAGACTTAAATGATTACACTCCACAAATGTCTACAATTTCGCATTTCGTGCCGGATAGCAATAACAACGCAGATGAGAAACATGGATGGCTATTCGTAAAGAGCTCTGTTAAACCAGCTCGACAAGTTTGGGTGAGACGGTGGGGATTTGTCAAGAACGGAATGTTCGGATGGTTAGTCCTTTCGCCCAACAAGACTTACGTGCAGGAGAGCGATAAGATTGGTGTGCTTTTGTGCAATGTGTCTCCAGAGCCTAACGAGGATCGTCGCTTTTGTTTTGAAATTAGGACTAAGGATAACACGTTGATTGTGCAGGCAGAAACGTTGGCGGACTTGAAATCATGGCTTCAGGTGTTTGAAGTGTCAAAGCGCCTGGTACTTCAAAAGGAGAGGGATGCCGATATGTCATTTGCATTTCAAAAGCTTCCTCCACTTTTCCCAGAATTTGCTTCTACAGCTGGTACCTCTGTGGATACTGAATTAGTTCATGCAAGAACTCATTCAGATTCAAGTGCAAATGCCAACAACCAACAAGTTAACGGTGCAACGAACAATGCTGAAAAGGGTGGGGTCATTAATACGGGTGACTTTTTGACCACACAAGAAGCTAGTACTATTCAAGAGCTTATGACTTCGGGGAAAAATCTTATGCTTTCTCCAAAGGAGGGGGAAAAGGGCTCAAGCTGTTTTAGTACTATCGGTCCATATAGTATGTCACTGGCTCCATCACCATTAGTGAATTGTCCCATGCCCACTTCGATGACTCAGCAGTCTATTATTTCTAATGCCTTCATCACTCCGACCAGAGTACCCACAGCTGTTACTGCGAATTACTGGGGTAGTGTGAACTGGAGCTTGTATCAAACTACAACACAAATTTCTAGTCGAAAGGAGGACAAGACTGACCCATCTTCAAGCAAATTATGTCCGTTGACTCAGTTAGAATACCCCAATTATTATCCGTATGATTTGAGGTCACAGGATGCACAAATGCGGGCAATTTTCCAAACGTTAGTTGATGATGATCCGATGGATAAAGTTGTCATGGTTTTTAGAGGTATGCTTTCCCCAAACCCCAAACAAGAACTACCCGCTAGAATATTTGTTACGCCTCGCAATATTTACATGTACGCCCATATTTTTGGATTCGCGGGACTCGTGAAGCGACCACTGGATACTTTTGTCAGCGTTGAAGGGCATGCTAGTACCAGTTGGGATACTCTATATCTTCTAACCGACACTGGTACAAGTGGCATGTGTAGAATCTTCTTGGATTCAGGACGGGTGATACAAAAGCGGCTTCAACTTTTGATTGACTTGTTAACTGATGACAGCTCAGACGATCTTAAAACCATAATTTCCAAATTGAAGAAGGTAGGAATGGAACTGAAGAAAGAGATAATGGAAAGCAAGTCTGATGAAGATGATAATCATGAAGGGGAAGGCAACAATTCTGTTGCTGGTGAAGATACTTCTGAGGAGGGGCTTACAAATAAGAAGTTAATGCAAAAGTATCTTGTTGGCAACAAAAAGACCAAGCCTTCCCACGAATCAATTGCCCGCGCCTCCCAAGTTGCCTCTCCTACACAAATCGATTTATCCAATACAATGGACAAAAAGGTCATTGACAAGGAATATGACGTTTCAGCAAAGACATTATTCCATGTCATTTTCGGTGAAAAATCACCCGTGTTTCAGTATACGGATTCATCTCTTTATCGAAGGGATGACCTTGTGATTTCTGCCTGGAAATATAACAATGCGCATCACCTGGAAAGAGAAATATCCTATATCTTGAAATCCAATGGAGTGCTCATGGGAAGTGGTGCATCTGGTCAGAAAGTCACTCGTGTGGCTAATCTACAACGCGTGGAAAAGATTGATGAAAATGTCTCGTATATTGTTTATGATAGACGAACCCCTTGGGAGTTGCCTCATGGAGATGTGTTTTACATTGCAACCAGGTTTGTGGTCACCAGTTCTGGGAAAACCAAATCAAGGCTTGCCGTGTATGTCAGTGTTGAGTGGATCAGATCTCGAACGTTAATGAAAAACGTGGTAGAGAGTTTAGTCTATCACCATTTTACTATCGAGTCCAAAACGATCGCAAAACGGATAAGCGAAAGTCGAGATAAGCTAGGGAAGCGAGGCATGGCTGTTACTGCTGTTAGGATGTTTGGTAGGCTTGGAACCCCAACTAACAAACAAACTGAAGGTCAAATAGATGCTGCCAACCTACCGGTAGCAGCTACTGTATCCTCAGATCAGACTGAGAGGGATTCACCCTCATTATTGGGTCGGCCTATCGTTGTGAGCCGTTTTAGAATGTTCCAGGCGCTGTATGAATTCACCGCTGGATGGATCATCAGTGTCCTTTCAAGTGTTGTGATGTTATTTACTGGTGGTTTTGAAAAGCTTTGGAAGGAGGTTTCTTTCAATCGGTTTATTTTACTGGCATTGTTCGCTTCAATCACAATGAACGTCATTTTAAGTGGAATGACTACAAAAGCATACTGGTCTGAAAAATCTGCCGTAAATTTGTCAAAAAATATCCATATGGTTCCCACCTCCGATTCTGTGATGAAAAGGTCAATCTACATCAGTGATTTGAATGATTTAATTAACGAAGGTCGGGATTTTGCTGATGAACCTGACGGAGTCTGCTACCAGAAATTCAAATCACTTGTCCATCTCACTCCCTTTGATAACGACAACTTTGATCTATCTGACTATGATGTGGTTCCAGCAAATGGTGTAAGCTTGGATAAAAGGAGCTTGGCGTTTTCTCGCAAAGTGCACAGAATGAGAAATGAGGTTGGATTTAGAAGAAATCGTCTTTTGGTGACCATGAAACTTCTTGATCGTATTGAACGTGACATGATATTGAGTGAATGGCGGAACTGGTTGGTCTCTGAATTGGAGTTGTGTTCTAACGTAAGAAAGGACATTTCGCTTATGGGAGAGAACTCCAGTGATGAAATCAACTCGCTGACTGATTACTGCAACAGCTGTCTGTCTGAATGGAAATCTACGTTCCAAAAGAATGATTTATAGCTACGGGCCTTTTTGCATATACTGTATAATTATTAGACTGACTTTTGATCTTTTCCCCAAGCTCCGATCCGTTCATGGATTTCGTAGACTAGCTATTAGATCGACTTCTTGCAATCCTCGACTGGTTGCACTTGTCGCCGCGCTGTAGTATTGAGTTACTTTACAGAGGCCAACACAGTGCGTTTCTTGTCATGGAAAAACCACAAAGTAAACATGATCCTGTAAAGCAGCTTGCTTCTTTTCTCTTCTGTGAATTAAGAAAAAAGGTAAAATTCCTACAGTGATAGAAAGAAATTGATAAGAATTATCATCATAAATTAATAACGTTATAACTTTTGTACACAGAAAGCATCATCTAAATTCATTAAATCGCTTCATTTTCGGTATTTTTCGTTGTTGTTAATGCATTGGTTTTTGTGGGGGTTGTTGGTCTTGGTTCATTGGTTGTTCTTGAGCCTTTTCATAGCCCTCTTCAGCAATATTATGCTCCCCGACAATTCGTAAGAATACTTCCTCCAAAGTAGTAGATGCAACAGAGTAAGATTCAATTCCAAGCTGTTCCTTGTAATGCTCAAAGAGTTTGAAGATGTCTGAAACCTTGATGTTACCATGCACTGGAATGGACATCTTGATCTGGCCTTGGTACAATCGATCTCCAACTTCAGCTCCAGGAAGCTGTTGTTGGATCCAGCTCACAAGCGACATCATCTCATCGTGGCTTGTGGAAGGCGCTGACTTGCAAACAATGTGGACATGGTATGCTTTTCCGTGAATATTTCTCAGCAACTCGGTAGACCCAACAGTTAGCATCTTCTTGGCCAGGATGCCAGCTCGGCTAGCAAGTGCATCAGCCTCTTCCATTGAGTGGGTGGTCAAAACAATAGAACGGCCATGCGAAACTCGGGCAAGAGTCTTCCACATGATTCGCTTAGCAAATGCATCCATACCACTTGATGGTTCGTCCAACAGAAGAACAGACGGATCACCTATCAGAGCAATACCAAGAGACAGCTTTCTCTTGTTACCACCACTCAGTTTGCTTGCCATTCTATCTCGGAACCGCTCAATACCAACCGCATCAATAATCTTGTCAACGTGGTATGAAATATTAGAGAGACCACGAAGCTGGGCATAGAACTTCAAAATCTCCACCACCTTCATCTTGTCCATCGCATCAAACTGAGGACAGACACCCAGACGACTTCTTGCTTGAGTCTTGTGTTTGCTAACAGAAATTCCATTGACATAAATTTCACCATCAGTAATAGTGCCTTCACCACGAATCATGTTGAAAGTAGTAGTTTTGCCAGCGCCATTTGGACCAAGAAGAGCAAAGCATTCCCCATTCTTGACACCAAAAGTAACATCATCCGTTACAGCATTCTTGCCATACACCTTGGTGACATGCTCAAGTCTCAACCCATCGTCATAGTCACTTCCATTGTTCTCGACCCTCTGCACTTCCTCTAAAACCTCTGGGGGTGTTGACTGCTTTTCAAACGTAAAGCCATCCTCTTGAACGGTTTGGTCATCTTCATGTTCTTTGTTCTTTCGTAGCAATAGCCTCTGTCGCATCAACGCAAAGCTAGGTCTGTAAGATCCAGACTCCCACCACAAGATGAAGCCAAAGTATACAATGATTTGGCCAATGAGATAAACATAAGGACCACCGTAGACGATCATATTTCCAAGATAGTCAATCTGCTCACCATTGTCGTCGCAAATCACACCAAACAAGTTCAAGCATACAAACAATGCTCTTGACATTGGAATGATTGGCCCTAGTATACTCATGCAGAAATGTACAATCAAGATGTAATTTGGGATATACTCAGGGCTGGCATAAGCCTCAACGCAAAGATAAGCCAAGAGATAGAGAAGGAAGAGCACAGATTGTAAGGCCGCCACTAATGCAAAAGCGGCCAACTGAGAACGAGCAAAGAGTGAAATGGCATACGCAAAAAGGACACCAGCTAACCCGTAAAGAACAAACACACCGTACAAGTATCCCAGGCCGAGAATGTGGTCAGTCGCAGTACCCATGATAGCAATCATAATTGCTCCACTAACAAGCCACAAAACCCAGCTGAAAATAGTGTAGGAGATCCACAACGGAAGCATCTTCAAACCATTCGAGTACTGCATGGCACGAACCTTGCTGATCTTTTCAAAAGTTGGGTACAAGCTGGCAAAGGCTGGTGCAACCCCAAGGGCCAAACCAAAATACCCAACATACTGGAGAGTTTCACCAGTCTTCTGAGACCAAGTATCTTGAAAGGGAGAGTAGTTGGTAATCAAAGACACGGTACCGTTCATCCTCAGGTTGTTCAAGAAATTCATCATCGTGGTGGCCTCGAATGCACCGTAAGACTTGGTATCAAGCTGGTAAGCAACAGTTGGAGGGTCCAAGTACACACCACCAGGGTAAAGAGTGGTATGGTTATCACGAACCAGGTCCTTGAACTCATTAAAAGTGTCCACCAAAGCATTGCGTTGCGTCAAGAATCCATAGACCTCTTGTTCAGTGGTGTTGTGGGCTCTGCTCAGGATATTCTGCATAAATGCTTGCATTCCATCATTGGTGTTGTTGTATGTAGTAGCTGGACCCGTCGCCGGCTCAATCGCACTATAGTTGAAGAAGGTGTAAGCCTGATCAGTCAATTGGTTCTTGGGGGCACACCCGGCACCTCTGAATGAAGTCAAGAACGTACGAACCCCAGCGGCAACAATTATAGGTAGCAAAAATGCAGCAATATCAGGGATGGGGTTTCGTCGGAACACAATCAGTCGCTTCTTCATCATGGTCAAAGTCTGTTGCCAAAGACCAGTTTCACCTCTTGGCTCCTCAGTTGCAAGGCCCTCAGCTATACGCTTAGCATAATTACTGTTCACGAGCGTATCTTCGTCTTCAGACATATCAAATGAAGTGTGACTTTCCGATGGGTCAACTTCCTGAGCATTGATTTCTCCAACTTTGGCATGGTCTGCCTTGGCCACTCCAAGGAAAACATCCTCCAACTGCGGACCAGCGACCCGGTATTGCTTATCGTCGCGTTCCAAATGAGCAATAGTATCCAACACCTCCCGAGCATTACTCAACTCGATAATGTCTTCCTTGCCGGTACCATGCTGGGCAACAAAAATTCTATAACCACCTCCAAGGGACTCTTTGAGATGCACAGTAGATCCTTCAGCCTTCAAGTTACCCTTCGAAAGAATGGCAATCTTGTCCGAGAGCAAGTCAGCTTCATCCAAGAAATGTGTGGTTAGGATGATACTAACAGATCCCTGCTTGGCCAAGATGATGTCCCAGATCTTTCTTCTACTGATCGGATCCAACCCCGAGGACACTTCATCAACACAACACACATTACTACCACCCGCAAACATTAGAGCCAACTGAAGTTTTCGCTTTTGTCCACCACTCAAACTGGCACTGAAATGACGATGCTTGATTCCTAAATCACAGTGTTCAATAAGATCATTAGACGCCTGTTTAATTTCAGAAGATGGGACACCCTTCAGCTTTGACCAAATCTCCACATGCTCCCGAACAGTGAGTTTGTCCCACAAGACGTTTTTCTGTGGACAGATACCAAGCTTACTACCTGGACTAAGAACAATATATCCATCAGTTGGTCGTTGAATACCAGACACCATCTCCAAAGTAGTAGTTTTACCCGAACCATTGGCACCCAAGAGACACATAATTTGGCCTTGACCGACATCCAAAGTAAGACGGTTCACAGCAACCACAGGAGGCTTTTTCTTGAAAATGTTGCCGACATTGTAGCTCTTGTATAAGCCGTTGATCTTGACTGCGTTGTCAGCACCAGTGTGAGGAGAGGTTGCCGGTGGTCGGTGAGAACCATGAATCAGCCTTTCAGAGAGGAATGCTAGACCAAAGTAGACAAAAACGTGAATAGCAGCAGCGACAAAGATAAGATAAAGTTTGATTTCGGTATCTGGGGCGTCGTCAAGCATGTTGGTCGGCTTGGCAATCTTCTGAAAGCGGGAAATTGTAGACATGTAATAGGCGTAGTTTGAAGGCGGGAAAAGGAAGGTCAGAGCATACACAGCACTCAATTGACTTCCCGGATTATCGGAAATACGTGTCTGCATTGTAGTGCCAATAGCCATGAAAACTGATAGACAGGAAGAAACAATACCAGAGATATTGGCATGGGTGAAAAGGGTCCCAAGGAAAATCGAAAACGAAACCATGGACAAACCAGAAAGAACGTGATAGAGGATTAAAATGGCCAGTGAGCAATCAATGTAAACAATTTGACTGTAGGCAACTGGGACCAAGATCCATGATAGGAAATAAATAGTGGTAAAAGACACATGATAAGAAAAGAATCGGGCAAAAGTGTTGACTCCCATGCATGATAACAGATTTGCCATGCCCATCTCACGTTCCAATGCGACTGCGCCAGTCAAATGATAGATCACGCCAATCATGGCTACAAACAGAGCCGGTGCTATCCAATTGATTGTGGTTTTGGTAAACACCTTGTTGGTTTCCTGTTCGTTTTCCTTCTGTGTCTTTTTGGTGTATGACATAGAGTTAGGCAGTTCCGTCATGTTGGTAATGGCGCTATCAATAGCCCATTGCAGTGGCAACACCCATGTATCCATGTCAGAGTCCTGATCAGGGATGTTGATGTACTCCAGTCCGGAATTACCTCGAAGGGTGTAGTTGTAAACCCTTCTATCCAAATCAATGCTATGCCATTCAACGGCACCGTAACAATGACTCGCTCCCTTCAAGTTTTGGCTGCACACTTTGGTCACCTCATCCTTGCTATCGAGAACATGAACTTGGTCCTTCGGGACATCCTTCAGGGCAACGTTCATAATCCGACGCATCTCATCCGTCAATTCCTCTCCATCATCAGCGTAATAGGCGACTTTCCTGCTCCCAATTCTATCGGCAATGGTGGGTATCTTGAATGGGTCCGAAACACCGTAGACTGAATATGGTACAAAGAAGTGTTTAGCTTCCCCCTAAATTAAGCGTTGTTAGCCAATGACGTCGCTTCACATCTGGAATGCCTGCACTTACCATAAACACAATAAAAGCCACTGGTAAAATTAGCGCCCGAATAAGGGTCCAAAACCATGACCTCTTCATTAAAAGAAGGTTCTTCTTTATAAGGCCGGATATCTGGGCAAAACTGTGGGCTTTCATCCTCGCCCCTTCCTCCATTGGAGTCTGATCCAACTCCAAGCCGTTTTGTCGAGTCATTAGAAGACCATGCAATTAGTATAACGAAAGACGTAAAGAATGAAAACAAGGAAGGACCGACTAATATTTGTGGGGGTGTTTCTTTTTTTATCCTCTTCAGCCTGCAAAGCCTTTTATACATGATATTCTCCACTTCTTTCCTTTATCAGAGCCAATATTCACATGCGAATTTCCAAGCCTACAGGTCACATATGTACGGACACCTTCCCGTTCGGTTAAATCTTTTGCAGATCATTATGGAAATAGTGGCTCTAGAGAGCTATAAAGTCGATATAAGTTAGTATTGAGAAATGGCAAAGCCAAATGGGGTCTTTTAGCTTCATGCCAACACCCAATTTATTGCTTTAAAGCTAGTAGTTCCTAGAACAAACGGTTCCTGAGAACCCGTCCCCCACCGGAGATCATTTCCGAAGTTAGCAGATACATAGTTTCCCCGCTGCTCGTTGCCTAATTTGGCGATGATCTACGCATAATCATATTCACTTTCAATCTTGTCTTAGTGACATTTTTCGATGGATTAAGCTGTTGAAATGGAGGCGTTCATTCCAAGAACGATTTGCTAGCCCATTCTTATAGCCATTTATATGCAATTGATAATGGCAATGTCCTTTTATATTACACGGGGTGTGTGTTGTGGCTCGAGCTTTCAGAAAAACAGATTTCCGGTGTCAGCTTGTGAAAATGCATGCCTCGGCACCCCCGCTTTTTTGCAACAATGAGTCGCACGACATTTTATATAATCGGGCTAGGCGTGTATTAAACCCAGAGCAGATCTTTAAAACGGCTTGGCCGGTCCAGATGCAAGGAGGCGTATTTTCTTAACGGGTTCTAGCTGGCCACCCACCAATGATGCGGATAATTTTGTCTCAACGGCGATCGGTACAGGTAAGCTGCCGCCGGCGCCGCGACCGGCATGCAGCACCGGGATGCCTGCAAAAATAAGACAATGAAGTACCCTCTGAAGAAGTTCGTTACGGTCCTTAGCCAAGTCGCAGCGAGCATGCTACTTTTGGCCTCTTTTTCGACAGTTTTGGTATACAAATAGCTTGTTATAGGGATTTTCATAGCTCGCGTTGGTCAATGTATGCTTGGTGCCACTGTATCTAATGAATTCGGATACATGCACTGGCGCTTATGTGGGTACTTTTGCAGCTTTACCGTTTCTTAGGGTTAATTTCGGCTCGTCGTACACATATCTTTGCGTGTAGACGATTTGTATGTGTTTGATGCGTTTTCAGCAACATATGCATCGATTTGGCGGCTCTGGTGCGAATGTGGGGAGATGTTCCAGGTTGCGCTTCTCATGTAGGATCAGCTACCAGTTACTTTTAAGAGGTATGATCGGCGTTCTATCACTCTGCAATGCCCGTATGGTCTTGTGTGCTAGCAGGTGTATGTATCGATCAACGTTCCAAATGCATGTATATGCTAGCTTGACAAGAAATGCAGGCTGATTTAGCCTTATTGAATACAGTTAGTATAATCCTGTAGCTGTAATCCCTAATTGTGGCATATTTCAACAAATATAGAGCTCTGTCCAGCTGCCATTCGACTGTTGTAATTAGTTATATGATTGATCGATCGTCGCACAGGCCTATAGGTGAATTTTCGAATTCGTGCATGTGTTGCAGATCGGGCCGGGTCAGCTATATATATTGAAGCTCTAATTCACATAAATATTTGACTATATATATAGTATACGTACGTATACGTACTGGATCGAAGCTATGTAGATAGTTAACGTTGTTAATTGGCTGCGCATATATCGATATTATTAATTTGCATGGCTATATATATGCTAGGCCGGTGATATCGATATCGACGTCGACGCCGACGTATCCGTGAGTACTTATATACACATGCGTATATACATGTATATATATATATGTACGTACGTATATGCATTTGTGCATGCGTGTACATGTAGCATCAGCAAGCACTAGCTAGCTGTATATATATATATGCTCGATATCGATGTGAATATAACAATTGAAACCACCGGCCGTCGACGGATCCCCGGCCCTATATATTAATTAGTTTCAACTAGGTATCTTCTAACCAAGCTCACATAGTCTATATACACCTGTACACATCAACGTACGATTAATTATAAAAATTATTAAACAAATTAATCACCTATATAATTAATTTTATTCACAGTCTACTGGGTTAATCGGCCCGGTGCCGGCCCTTTCAGTGTCCGTAACTAAAACCGGCTAACAGCTGTAGTTCAGGACGGTCTTAGAACAGGTACCGGTCGATCGATGCATATGGATACCCCGCAGAAAGCATAGCCCGAGGAGCCGGTGGTCAGTCGGCTTAATTGGCGTGGATGGCATTCCATGTCACGTTTTTTTCATCGTTTTGCAAAGAGGAAAAGAGAGCTAAACCTATATCTAGCCAAAAAATAACTGTAAAACAAGTTCAACTGAGATGAAATGTGCTCAGCAGGGTCTGTCTGGTGCGGGGGAGGGGGGAGGACATTTAGGGCGGGGAAAATTGGCTGTGCGAAGATCGATACAGTTTATCCTGGAAGTTGATCGGTCAAAATTGAAGGCGGTGTAATTAACTAGGTACAATATGCTAGTAGATGGTTACTTAGATTAGAGGGAGAATAATCATTGCTGAAATAAGCAACCCGAACCAGGAGTTGTGGTTTGTAGCCTCGGCAGAACCTGAAACTTGATCAATTTCCAATTCATTTGTGTCGTTAAAGTTCACCATGGAAGGCAGAGCCTTGTCGTCTTCTAGAACATCAGTGCCAGTACCAGGTTCCTCATAACCTTTGATAGCCTTACCACCTGCAACGCTATCAATTAATTCCACAGTTTGAGTGGGGTTGTTAGTAGTAACTGCGTTGGTGCTGGAACTACGGTTCGTGACGTCGGGTAGTACAAGCGAGGAATTGGAAGTGCTGTTTTGAAGAGGGAATTCTAGGTTATGTCTCGAGGGGCCATCACCAGAACCTATATGAACACTTGACGCATCAAGCCCCAAAAGTTTGTTAGTCGAATTTCCAGCTCCGAGATTGAACGTCTCACCATAGAGACCGACACCAATATCAGATTCAGACTCTGGCTGTGCAGTAGCTCGAACAATAGTACTAGTGGTGATTGGAAGTGGTGAAACAGTGGGCTCAGGGTTTGATGGTAAGGATGCAGCATCTGGAGTATTACCATCGCCGTCTGGTGTGGAAGTCGGTAGATTGGTCTGCAACATTGATACCGCCCAAAGAGGATCAGTGGCATTACCAACAGGAAGTGAATGCTGAGCCCAAAGTGGGTCTGAGTGGTTTACAGAGTAGACATTCGGGTAGGATGAGATGGGTCGTTGCTGTTTAGGCACCGATACTTCAACAGCTAGTGTATTATTCAGCGCCTCTTCTAAACTGAACTCTGAGAATACAGGCTGAGATTCGACAGAATTAACGGTATTGCTTTCAGGCAAACTAGAAACGGCCCACAAGGGATCAGAAGCCAGTACTGGCATCGCCTCGTATCTGTTGTCAGAAATTTCGTCTGCCACATTTGCCAAAATCTCTGGAAGATTTGGAGTTCCTACCGTCTTTGTTGCATTTCCATCTTTTGGCATGTACTGAACAGCCCACATTGGGTCGCTGTGTTGCTGAGAGACAGCCCAATAAGGGTCTGAATCTGGATTTGGAGTATTTGCATTTTCCTGATCAGCATCTCTCTGCTGAGAAACGGCCCAATAGGGATCTGCGGCTGGCGAGGGTTCGTTGTTATTCGCATTATCAATATTGGGTTGTTGAGAGGCATACAAATACGAATCAGAAGATGGCGTGGGAATCCTGTTGTCAAGATTCAAATCGTGCTGCTGTTGAGAAACAGCCCAATAGGGGTCAGATGCCGGAGTAGGAAGAGAGGTATCAATGGCCTTATTATTCTTTGGCAAGCGCTTCACATCCCACAAAGGGTCCTTTTCTTGCGGAATGTGTGAGAGCGCCCAAAGCGGATCAATTGAATTGGCCTCTTCGGCGGAGGGCTGATTTTGACTCGACTGTGGTGGCAGTGAACGTGACTCTTGAGCCCAAGACACGCCTTCACCAGCTTCGTCAAATGCCGTTACCACAAGAGATGTTGTTCCCATAAAGGCGCCTTCAGCAGCTGAGCCGCCCACTGATTGAATCATCTCGAGAATATCCTCATCGGTAGCCTCTTCATCTTCCTCCTTAATATCAATCTCCGGTTCAGCAGTAGCCTCTGGAAAGACAGTGGTTGTAACAGTCGAGCTGGCTGACGTTTGTGTTGTTTCTACAATTTCCGTAGACGTCGTGGCTTCCGAATCCTCCTCTGAGGTTGAAGTGCTAGTTTCTGTTAGGGAACTGGTGCGTTGTGAAGAAGTGGCAGTGGTTGTGGTTGCGGTGGTCGGTTTAACTTGTGGTATATTGGTTGGACCACAGCCATTGGAACTGGACCGTAAAACATACTCGCTAGCGGGCTTTGCACCAGGAACGGAACCATCAATAACCTCCACCTCAGGCTCACTTTTGGGGCTAACGTCGGCTTGAGCCAAGGAAATTTCTAGATCTTCAAGGTCGAAAACGACATACGCAGATCGTAAAAACGAATTTCCTAGGATGGCATCTCTACTGTTCTTGACAGGAGTAAATCCAAGAATGCACATCTCTTGGCCTTCATCATTAGTCAGGGGCTTCCCGTTGTTTAGGATTGCGGGGTAATATGTTTCCTTTAGATTAACTTTGATTGGAACGCCAGAGAAATAGTAGGTAATATAATGATCCTGTGTTGCAAAGCTGCAGGGTTGAATATATCCACCAAGATCGGGAGAGAATTCAGCATCAAATTTCTTGGCAATTCCGTCAATGATCGGTTCAGGCAAATAGGTAAGCGTAGTTCCAGAATCAATCAAAGCTGTAACACCATGATCTGAAACAGTTTCTTCATGACATCCATCATCAGTGGCAGTAATCATTTGTGCTTCAATAGTGAACTCTGTAGAATTTTCACTTCTGTCCGGTCTCAGATTTTTTAAGGGGACAGTCCACAGCCCCCCGGTATACTTTGACTTATCAACACCGCCAAACAACAGGTTTCCACTTGTTGCACTCGCACTGTTGGTGAACAGAGAGTAGGCAACCTTGTCGATATGACCTTGTTTCTTGAGTTGAATGGGAAGATTATCGTACGTAAAAACATGGGACCCATTCTTCACTCTGGTTGCTTCATTGCCCTTGAGACCAACACCGAGGATTCCAATGGTAGAGTTAGCTAGCGTACCAATCCCGAATCCTAAATTATGGACAGTAACATCCCCGAAGGTAAAATCATCCTCTCCAAAAGACCCTTCAGCAAATGTATGATCGCCATACTTAATTCTAAACCCATCATGAACAATGTTGAATGTGGAGGATGTTTGATGGTCAAAAACCCCAGTAAGTGAACAGTCGAACTGGTTCGTAGCATTATAAGTACCGTTTTCAAGTCGATTGGAAGCACAGTATGGATCAGTGCCATCCAAAACCCACATATCAGACGACCCAGTATCAATCAGCAATTGCAACGGTTGAGGAGGCGTGCCCAAACCCACATCGATCCGGTAGTAATACTGCTCGTTAATTATTGGCATGGAGAGCACGCTAGAGCTCCTATCATTTAGAAGCTGTGCATTTCGACTAATGCTATCCTCATCAGAGTGTTTCACCAATGAAAACGGGAATTCAACATATCCTGTATTATTGGCACTAACCAATTGAACAAATGCTGCTGCAACAGACACAACACCCACCGCCACTTTCGAGGTTACCTGCACCATGATTACAGGATCACTGAATAAACCTTAACAGTCTATCGTTGGATATTCAACCTTATATACCACTTATATCAATGTCCAAGACTCATTACCTCGGCATCGCAGATTTAATCGATATATCGTCAAATTTCCCACCAATAGACCTTGTATAGCCTGAAATTAGTGACTAAATGATCTTTAATTGCCAAGAACGCTGTCATTTCTGATAATCGGGGACAATTTTATTCAACTCCAGAACCCCCCTGGATTACCAATACGCAGGTAGCAGCTAACCTTCTCTGGGAGGCACAAGAATAAAGAAAAAAACGTTCTGGACTGAAGTAAACCGCATTTTGCATCTCTAGTGGACAAGCGGTCTTCCGGATTGATCTACTGTTGAAGTAGAGCGACGAAGTTTCTTATAACATTATGCGTGCTCTTGTGAGTAAACAAGGGAGCGTTTATAGACCATGCATCTCATACTCGGCTCCCTCATATCGAGATATCTTTCTTCTCAGAAGCAGAGCAACGCCATCATGCCTCCTTTACTGGAAAGAGAAGAAAAATGGCCGAAGGCCGTATAACGCTGAACTCCAGATATATAGGTGAGTGCATCCCGCGTATGCTATCTCCGCAGACGATCACTGGCGGGTAAAGCTCCGTCAAGAAAGGATCGGCGAGTGAGGAGGTAGGGGTCCAGCGGAGGCCGATGATAGCTTTCACTGAAACATAAAAGGAGGGAGTCCGCTGCCTGCATACAAGAACAAAGCGAAAGTATGAAGGGACTGGACGGCGAGAAGAGTCAGAATCAGGTAGAAAGGGGCGTGTCTTCTGGGTTTGCGCGTAAAGCCAGTAGAGCGACGAAGTTTTTGACCGCCGGTGCTGCATTGTGTGCAACTGCTTGGCTTGGCTACCAACATTGTAGAGCTCTTGAATCACAACCTCATTTGGATTACTATGTTGATTCCGAGGAAGTGTGCCCTCAGGCTGATCGATTGGTTCCACAAGACCAATTTGGTGATATCAGTCGGTTCAATACCGCCGAGTACAGAGATTATTCTTTGTCGGTTTATGCGGGGTCCGTCAGGGTTCCAACTGAGGTCTATGATGATATGGGACCAGTTGATGAAGACCCCCGATGGAATATTTTTAGCAATTTCCGTGAATATCTCAAGGGAGCTTTCCCATTGGTCTATGAAGAGGCCAAGGTGGAGAGAGTTGCGGAACACGGGTTGCTGTTTACCTTAGAGGGCCGCGACGAATCATTGAAGCCTCTACTTTTCATGGCACATCAAGATGTTGTTCCCGTACCTGAAGAAACTATCCCTAGATGGACTTATCCACCATTCAGTGGTCATTTTGATGGCAAGTATGTTTGGGGAAGAGGCTCAAACGACTGCAAGAACGATCTTATTGGAATTTTGGAGGCCTTGAACGCTTTGCTGGAACAGGGATTTGAACCACGACGAACAATTCTTGCCAGTTTCGGTGCTGATGAAGAAAGCGGTGGATACAGAACATCCAAGTTTCTGGGCAAAGAGATTCTTAACAGATATGGAGAAGATTCGATCTTGATGATTGTTGATGAGGGTGGTGCTGTAGAAGAGATTGATGGAAATTTAATTGCTAACCCGTCCACTGGTGAGAAGGGAAATATTGAGTTGCATGTTACTATCAACACCAAGGGTGGTCATGCATCCATCCCTCCCGATCACACCGGCATTGGTATTGCGTCGGAATTCATTGAAATGGTTGAATCACAACCTTTTGAGCCTGTGTTAACCGAGAAGTCACCATTCTTCCTCACTGCTCAGTGTATGGCCAAAGTTGACGACTCCATGCCAAAGCAGCTTCGTCAGGATATCTTTAACATGGGTCATTCTTGCCGTGCTAATCATCGAGCGATTCATGAGCTGCACAAGAACAAAATGTACCGTTACTTGATGCAGACGAGTCAAGCCGTTGATATCATTCATGCTGGTGTCAAGATCAACGCACTTCCGGAGGAAGTGAATGTGTTCATCGACTCTAGAATCGGCGTTGAATCCGATTCCAGTGAAGTCAAGAACAAAATGAACAACCATGCCAAGCAACTCGCTGAAAAGTACAACCTCAAGGTTGAGGCCTTTGGCGAAACCATCTGCGATTACACCAGTGAGGAGGAAAATGGCGGAACTCTCACCATTGACACGTCCTCAGAAACCCTGGAGCCGGCGCCCGTCACTCAGACCATTGGCAACCCTACTTGGGATCTTCTTGCTGGTACAGCTAGACACGTTCTTGAAGACTTCCTTGGAAATGATGGAGAACCAGTCACTGTGGCCCCAGGTATCATGACTGGAAACACAGACACCAAGCACTACTGGCCATTGACAAGAAGCATCTACAGATTCAATCCAACCCGAAGATCCATGGCTTTCAATGAACATTCAATTGACGAACACGTTGACTTGGATACTCATATAGAAGGTGTGGCATTCTACTACGATCTCATTAGAAACGTAGACCAATCAGATGCCAACTAAAATTTAGTAGTTTATATCATTATGTTCGAGCCTAAAACAATCACTTTCCTCTTCCAGAAAACAAGCAAAATCTTAGCTCTCCGCGCAAAGCGGAGCTACCAGTCTGGGACGGGTCACAGTTGAGTCGTATCAATTCATATAATCTATGTACAAGTAAAATTTGGTCAGCTATGGAGGAAGGCTGCGTTTTGGTAGAAGGACAGCATGGGGTTTTCTCCAGTGCGGGTGGCTGTTTCATCGAGTTCTGCCCAGGTTTCCATAAACTCTCTATGTGTGGATGTCTTGACCACTTTCCCACACACTTTGCGGTATAACTGCGCAGCCAGGTCAAAGTCTGTTGGGAAGAGAATGTCGAAGAAGCCTTGTAGAACCATATACGTATCCACTGGGATCATTTCGCCGTTCAACACAGTTTGAACAACTGGCGAGTTGTAGCCAGAGATGGTTTGATCCAAGTGGGTGAAGTCAGAAGTTAAAATTCGATGTTCAGGGAAATACTTTTTCAAAACATGCAAAAACTCCAGATACCGCGTTGGAATGTATTCTGGATCAGAAAAGTTCCCCCTGAACGGCCACACGGCATTCTTTACTCGGCGAAGATACGCCGGCTGAGCCAACGGATGGTAGCCGAGTTCCCAGCTTGGGGTATAGTCTGGAAGGTTCTCTCGCAGGCGTAGGAATTCTTCTGCATAGGGATCTAGAGTCGATGAGTAAAGCTCTTGAAAGTCTCCGTTGCCATCAATCACAACATATCCTTGATAAGGCTGCAAAGTGAAGTTGTCATACCGAATCACATCATGGGCGAAGTTATCAAAGACCTCCAACCCTATGAAGAAACAGGGTTCTGGGACTTCTTGGTTCCATGAAAATATACTCTTATTGATAATTTTCACTTTGTTACCATGCCCACCTTTCTCGGCCTGTGTGTTCAAATTCGACTCCTGCTTCGATGCAAGGTTGCCACTGATCTCTATAATGTTGTATCTCGTGCGACTGTAAACGTCAGGCTGCGTATCTCTAATATAATCCAAAATATTCATCATCAATGTACCGTTGCCACCTCCCATCTCATATATCACCAGATCCGCATACGGGTACAACGATAGTTTGTAATTTACCAGGAGATATCGCGCCAGTGCCTGTCCGTAATATGGCTTAAAAAGCTCTGTCGGTGTGTGCCACAACTGTTTGGATGTGCTCGGGGCTTTTAGCTTGTCCTTAGCCGCCGTCTTCTCCCCACCCTTATCATCGCGCTTTCTATATTGATTGTATTCCTGGGTCCACTTTTGTAGAAAATCATCCTGATTCGCAATCTCGTTGTATGAGAACGGCTTGGACGGAGTGAAAATTTCAACCTCCTTGGAGAAGTACCCATAATTTGGATTATACAGGGAGTCGTCCATAAAGTCTCGCGAAAGCATTCTGACCTGTCTCGGTCGGTCCTTATACCGCATCAGCTTGCGAGAATTCATCAATGGAAAGCTTTCAAACAGTTCCTTGTTGTCGTCTGCATTGTGAGAATACGTCTGGGGTCGCACACTGTAGTCATGCTGTGTCGACTTCAATTGTTGTTTCGTTTCGTTCACCTTCTCACTCGTCTTCCTCGTAGCATTCCGCAGACGAGACCACGTGCTTTGGTGTCGCACAAAAACGGCCTGTCTGCCTTTTATCAGCATCGATCTAACAAAATTTATAACTGTCCGTGCACCGTCTAACTGCAAACTGCTGGGACTTCACGGAACGCCCACCGCATTTTCCAGACCACAATACACCAACTAACATCAATCGTTACATATGCTCTGGGGCTAGTCCCAGACCCCCTGGGTCTGCTTCGCGGATTATGGGCGACCCAATGGGAATCTGAGGTCAATGTCGTCTTTATCTAAGGTATACTGTGGCAACCGAAAATTTGACACTTTTGACAAGTGAATAGTAGGCTACAGACCCATTCCATAGTTCAAAATTATTAATTGCAAAAATAGAAGGGCGCAATGGGGCTTGGGATATAGATCTGTTAATTATTTATTTTATTGCACAGTGTATACCTGGTTCGTGGTCCGAAGTCCGTTAGAGAGTGAAGCCTCAGTAAATAAATATCCATGGTATTTATATCGAAACAAAAATATTCTTGCTAAATATATCATTATCCATATCAGCTCTCATTAGCAGTTAGTGACGAAGTGCACTCTGTCGGTATTTTCTTGCACTGCTAGTCACTTTATAATGATTTTATAATGCACTCCGAATTTCCTCGGTAAACCACACAATTAGCTCATTGACTTTTCTGGAACAGCAAAACCCGTTTGCTTCCTTATCTAGCAAAGAAGGGTACACTAGACTAGCTTCCCTCCTGAACGAGTCCCAATTCAAGACCGAGTTTGCCGAGTCCATCGGCAGACTTTACAAAGCAGAACAATGCCTTTTGCTTTTTTTCTAGACAAAAAGAAACCGCTCGACCTATGACTCCAGAAGGTCGTCTAGCCATTCACTTGATTTCCCACCTGAGGTAAATGCCTTCGGGACTTGATGAGGACGAAGACAATTGTATATATGGAGGGCCCAGGTAGAGCTTCTTTTCAATATCAACCTTGCGTCGGCCAGTAACATCCACCAACAAAACCATTCGACCGTCGTCAATTTTGACGGCATGACAGAACCGGTTTAGTCGAGTATGAGATATGATAACGAACTCTTCCGTTTGTAGCAGCATTTTCCTACGCGAATCACCCTCTAACTCTTGCAGGTCTTCTTCTCTACTGGCTAGGTCTTGGATTCTTTCTGACCACCCTCCAGGCCTATAATATGCCCAATGTTTCTTTGGTGACGGCGACCATACATTACCGCTGGAGCACTCGATATCTAATTCAGTACTCTGGTTGAGTATTTGCAGAATTCTTTCAGAATTCAGGGGAGTTGAAGGCTCCTGAGACGCTTGAGAACACCTGCTGACAAATTTTGGAATCCCTTTGTGACGTGACGCACTGTACACAAACGGAGACTCATTGCTCCCACTACTACTAGGTGTAGTCTTCTGATAGAACCGTAATGGTGTGGTCAATGCCACACTCTTTGCCTCTTTATTCCTTCGAATCGGAGTCAGACTAGGAATCACGCTTGGTTTGGTTTGACTAGCACCAGATTCGCGTCGTTTTCGCACTGGTGTTTCCATAGACTCTTCTTCATACTCTCCCCTCGTCCGTTTACAGCGATCCTCGCTCCGCGGTATCAGCGCTGGAGGCTTTCGCATAACTGTATAAAAGGTCAAAGCGCTCCCACGACGCGTCTCATCTCCCCAACGCCGCACATGACCGTTAAAAGCCAACAAAGGACGTTAAATTATATTAACTACATTACATTAGCGGCTTTTATGGAAATCTTGGGTTAGTTGATTCTCTCGGTTTCCTATTTACTTTTCCAGAAGAAGAAACAAAAATGTTACTCCACTTCCCGGAAATCCCATTAACCCATAATCCGCTAAGCGTACCCTGCTTGGGCGGTTAGGCCCTTTGGGGGTCTACGCGAAGGAACTAGGCAACCGAAAAGCTCCGCGGAATACCCTTCTTGTACTCGGCGCAGCAGACTCCGGGATACTGGAACACACGCAGAGACAAAAATTGCTTGTGTAAGCGGTAACTTCCAAAGACCGTGTTAGTTGGAGGAAATGAAAAATTGCTTGTTGAGCCGCACATGACGCGCATGAGTTCCGGGTAGAATCGATGACTGATTAGAGTCAGCGAGTCATCGCCAAAAAAAATTTAAGTGGACTTTAAAGGCTTGCTCAAAGTTACAACCCTACTACTTCAAAGGTTTACATTCAGATGCTACGGCTTCAGACCAAGCGGCTTATAAAATCTCCCTTATCTAGGAACGTTTCACGATCCCTGGCCCGGGTGGGTGCAGGTGAAATGCTGATGGGGAGTAGACAGTTTTCTTCAACTAGAAGTAAACTTGAGGCGGAAATATTAAACGGAAAGGAGTTATCAAAGTATGTTTAAGATGCTTAGAGTGTGGTCATCTTCATGTCTAACCAATGATTCTATAGGACAATTCGAACAAGGGTCCAGCAGGAGATTGCGGAAATTCAGTCTTCAAAGCCATTGTTCAAACCAAAATTGGTTATCATTCAGATTGGTAATCGCCCTGATTCGACAACATATGTCAAGTCCAAATTGAAGGCAGCTACCGAGGCCAAGATTGAGTGTGAGTTGAGGACGTTTCCTGAGGATATTCCTCAATCGGCGATTTTGGAAGAGGTGGATAGTTTGAACGATGATCCTGAAGTGCATGGTATTCTCGTTCAATTGCCATTACCGGTTTCTTTAAATGAGAAATTGATCACCAATTCCGTCGTCCCTGAAAAGGATGTTGATGGGTTTGGTACTTTGAATATTGGTGAGTTGGCCAGCCGCAGTGGGTCACCTTTATTTGTGCCATGCACTCCAAAGGGTGTCATGGCGCTTTTGGAGGAAAATGGCGTTCCATTGCAAGGTAAGCGGGCGGTTGTGATTGGCCGATCGGACATTGTGGGGAACCCAGTTTCCTATTTGTTAAAGGATGCTGATGCCACTGTCACCGTTTGCCATAGACACACTGACAATATTCCCGAAATTGTCGGTAAAGCTGATATTGTGGTTGCTGCCGTTGGGATTCCAAAATTCGTCAAAGGTGAATGGTTGAAACCTGGTGCGGTAGTGATTGATGTGGGTATTAATTATGAGCCGGATCAGACCAAAAAGTCTGGTAGAAGATTAGTAGGAGATGTGGACTTTGAATCTGCTTCCAAGACTGCTTCAAAGATCACTCCAGTCCCCGGTGGTGTCGGCCCTATGACAATTGCAATGTTGGCTCGCAATGTTGTTGATGCTGCTAAGAAGCAATTTGCTCGTAATGAACGACGACATGTCAAACCATTACCAGTGAGACTTCAGGACCCCGTGCCTTCAGACATTGCAATTTCTCGAAGCCAGCAACCAAAGACTGTTAAGAGTCTTGCCAAAGAAATTGGCGTGACAGAACACGAATTGGAGCCATACGGTGCCTATAAGGCCAAAGTGGACTTGAGTATTTTGGAACGCTTAAAGCATCGTAGAGATGGTAAATATGTCTTGGTGGCAGGTATTACACCTACTCCGCTTGGTGAGGGTAAATCTACCACTACCATGGGTATTGTCCAAGCGTTAACTGGCCACTTGGGCAAAATGTCGTTTGCCAATGTCCGTCAACCTTCCATGGGCCCCACTTTTGGTGTTAAGGGTGGCGCCGCAGGCGGTGGTTATGCCCAAGTCATTCCCATGGACGAATTCAACATGCATCTTACTGGTGATATCCATGCAATCACTGCTGCTAACAATTTGCTGGCTGCTGCAATCGACACAAGAATGTTCCACGAAAACAGTCAATCCGACAGCGCCCTTTATAGAAGAATGGTCCCCAAGAAGGGGTTCACAAAGAGCATGTTGAGACGATTGGAAAAGTTGGGCATCAACAAGACCAATCCAAAGGATCTAACCCAGGAGGAAATTTCCAAGTTTGTCCGCTTGGATATTGATCCCGACACTATTACCTGGAAGAGAGTGGTGGACACAAATGATAGAATGTTGAGAGGCATCACTGTTGGTCAAGGTAAAAATGAAAAAGGCTTTACTCGAGAAACTGGATTTGATATTACAGTTGCCAGCGAATGTATGGCTGTTTTGGCCTTGTCCAGGAGCATCAGCGATATGAGAGAGCGTCTGGGTAAAATGGTTGTGGCAAGCTCCAAATCTGGTGTTCCAATCACTTGTGATGATATTGGTGCGGGTGGTGCGTTGACTGCCATGATGAAAGACGCAATCAAACCCAACATGATGCAGACGTTAGAAGGTACTCCAGTTTTGGTTCATGCCGGTCCATTTGCAAACATCTCTATCGGCGCCAGCTCTGTGTTGGCCGACAAAATCGCTTTGAAGCTCTGCGGAACGGTTGAAGGTGAGAACCATAAGGAGAGGCAAGGATATGTCGTCACCGAGGCAGGATTTGATTTCACAATGGGCGGTGAAAGATTCTTCAACATCAAGTGTCGATCCAGTGGCTTGATCCCAGACACCGTTGTCTTGGTGGCCACGGTGAGAGCTTTGAAGCTACATGGCGGTGGCCCAGATGTCAAGCCCGGTACTCCTCTTCCTGAAGAATATACTAGAGAAGACTTGGACCTGGTACGGGCTGGCTGTGCAAACCTCAAGAAACAAATTGAAAACGCCAAATCTTTCGGAGTACCTGTTGTTGTGGCTATTAACAAATTTGTCTCCGATACTGACGCCGAGATTGAAGTCATCCGTGAGGAGGCTATGAAAGCTGGGGCTGATAACGCTGTTCCATCCAACCATTGGGCTAAGGGTGGTGAAGGTGCAATCGACTTGGCCAATAGTGTCATCGAATCCTGTGAAAAGAGTGATCACAGCAACTTCAAGCTCCTTTATCCAACCGAAACCACATCCGCTGAAGAAAAGCTCAACGCAATTGCCAAAAACATGTATGGCGCCGACGGTGTCGAACTTAGTGATTTGGCTAGATCCCAGCTGGAACGATATGCTGAACAGGGCTTTGGCCACTTGCCAATTTGCATTGCAAAGACTCAATATTCTCTTTCCCACGATCCAAAACTCAAGGGTGTGCCAAAAGGATTCAAGGTTCCAATTAGAGAAGTTCGAGCTTCCGTCGGTGCTGGATACCTGTATGCTTTGGCAGCTGAAATCATGACTATCCCAGGCCTCTCAACCTATTCTGGCTTTATGAATGTCGAGGTCGATGACAACGGTAACATTGACGGTCTTTTCTGATCAATTCATACTAATCTTCTTGTAATGCAATTAATTTAATCCCCGTTTCGTAACTGTAACTGTGAGAATGGTAGAGGGGAAGGCCCAGGGACCCCCTGGGTCCGCTCTGCAGATTATGAGTAGACCATGGGACGCTAGAGGTCTGGCAACTCTAGTGGAGACCGAAGACATGAAACAGTGTGCGCCCACAACTTGTTAACCAGAGTGCAAATGCAAATAGTGAGTGCCTCTAGAGCGCGATTTTGGCATTTACGCACCCCAAAACCCATGAAGCGGGCTCAGGGGGTCGTACCCGAAGAAAACATCTCAATTATATCGCAGGGACCTCAAATTCATGAAGTGGACAGAAAGAACTTAACGACTTTCCGTCAGAAACATAATACACCTCAGTATACATATATAGGACCTCGGTCAAACGGCGAAGAGAAATCCGGCCGGGGTGTCGTGAAGGCCGGGTAATAAATGTTTTGGAATGGGTAATATTCCGTGACGGAATTTTATGAAATTTCCGAACCCAGTAACGAGACGGGCCACTAGGATGCGGAGGACAGAGCTGAATGCAGTTGCGAGAGGGCCTAGAATATTGGGATATCGCAAACGACTGTATTCTACAAAGACGAAGGATGATAATGGGGTCAAAAATTCAGAGGAGAAGGACAGGTTTATAGAAGAAATAGAGGCTGGAGTAGATCAAGCCACGAAGGGGCGATACCTGCCGGAGAATCGAAAAAACGATGCTGCTTGGTTAGCGATAATTAATGAATTGACCAAGCCGAATAGAAACACTCTGTTGCCGTTAGAACGGGATGTGACAAAGTCTCCAACTAGGATCCTTAAAAAGGAGCCTGAGTCGAACGTCAATAATGCGCCGGTGGCTAATGGAAGTGCATTTAGAGACGTAATTGATGGGTTCAAGCTGGTTTGCAAATTGGCTACGGGAAAGGCGAAGTTCAATTGGGAGAAGAAGCCGGAGGTGGAGCAATTGAAAAAGGATCCTGTCGAACGGGCATTGGCAGTTGATAGTTGGGAAGGGTTTGACGAGCAATGCGAAACCGCCATTACCCGCTTGCATAATCTAAAGTCCGGCGAAGAGCTGGTAATATTGGGTGCGGGCATTTCTGGATTGTCGTTGGCATGGTTTGTTGCACACGCTCGACCAGATATTAAGGTTAGAGTGCTGGAAAAGAATTCCCGAGTGGGTGGTTATATGCAATCACAGAAGGTTGATGGAAGTGTTTTTGAATCTGGCCCAAGAACGCTGTTACCATCTCACCCAGGAACGAAGATTGCTACTCAATTGATAGAACAGCTGGGCATGGCAGAAAAGTTGAGTGGCATAAACAAAAAAGAACCTGTAAACACAAAAGCAATCGCCTTCAATGGAGAGTTGACCAAGTTTCCTAATTCTGGCCCTGAAGCCTTAAAGTTTCTGTATTCGCCAATCATGTCTGGAGTCAAATGGGGCGTGTTGAAAGATTTCCTCTTTGCGCGACCTCGTAAGGCAGATGTTAAGGATGAAAGTGTGGAGTCTTTTGTGAAACGCCGCTTCAACCACCATGTGGCAGACCGGTTCGTATCTGCGATGATTAGAGGCATATATGCTGGAGACATTGCGGAACTCAGTGCAAGATCAATTACTCGTCTCAACAAACTTTACATGTTGGAACGGACCAAAAAGACCAGTGTATTCGGTGCAATGTTTACTGGTGTACTTTCCGCAGTAGATGATTATTCTAAAAGGGCGCTCCCCTTGTTGAGCCAAGCCTTGTTAGGCCAAACATACTCTACGTATGCAAAGGCCTTGGATCGACAAAGCATGATTTGTTTAAATGGTGGTATCGAGCAATTGGCATCCACACTAGCGACGGAGCTTGAAGCAAAGTTCGGTGATAGGGTCAAAATTGACCTGAACAAACAAGTTGAATTTCTTAAGCCGGGTGAGAACACCTGTGAAGTTGGAGTGCGAAACAGCGAGACGCCTCTTACTCCAAGCGCGGTCGTTTCCACACTCCCAGCCAAGGCTGTTGCACCAATGCTCGCGGGTTCCGAAGAAGCAGCCAATATTGCCTCTGAAATCAAGTTCACCACTATGGCCGTGGTGAACATGCACTTCCCAACCAAGCAGGTGACCCCTAATTGGTTCGGGTTCTTGGTTCCAAAGGCTGAAAAAGACAACAATGATATATTGGGTGTCATTTTTGACTCGTCTGTGCAGAACTCAGCCATCCCCATAACAGAATGTCTACTTTCTGAAGACAAGCCTGCAAAGGAAGAAGATATAATGCCCTTCAGAATACCAGAGAAGACGGACAAAAAGCCCAAAGAACCGCTGTCTGTGGAGAGAGTCAAACAATTCTTTATCGAGCAACTCACAGATGAGCCCAAGGGCCAAAAACTCTCACCAATGGCCCAGGGCCAAGCCTTTGAATCCACAACCCTCACTGTCATGATGGGGGGCCATCTCTGGGATGGAAAGCCCATTCCATCGGAAGACGAAATCCTCAAGTCAGCAGTTAAAGGAATTCAAAAATACCTCCCTAACGGTCAAGATATCAAGCCGTCTGATTTCACATCCAAAATTACCATCCAACGTCAATGCATCCCACAACCCACCGTCGGGCACACCGACCGTGTCCAGAACATTCATGATGCAATCTCAGCCACCTACAATAATCGTCTGTTTCTCTCTGGAACCTCCTTCGGCCGCGGAGTTGGCGTTGGAGATTGCATTGTCGACTCGATGATCATTGCATCTAGATTCTCCGAACAACGAAAACTCCTTTACCCCCAATTCTACATCAACCAATACATGACCGCAACCTACCCGTCTCTCATCGCCTAACAACTATGTACATCATTAGAAAGACTTACCTTAACCAGACTCTCGCATTGTTTTTCTAACCGTGCAACCCCCTTTGTTCTTTTAAAAAAAAGGACCAAAAACATTAGCTCTGCGAGGCTTCAACGAAATAGTTCTTGCTTGTTTAAAAAGGAACCAAAACCATACGACCCCATTTTTCTTTTTAAGAAAAGAACCAAAAACATTAGCTCTGCGAGGCTTTAATGAATAGTTCGTACTTGTTCTAAAAGGGTTATCAAAAAACATGCAACCCCATTGTTCTTTTTTAAAAAAGAACCAAAAACATTATCTTTGCCAGGCTTAAGCGAATAGTCGTTGCCTGTTCATAAAAGGAACCAAAAAATAGCTTTATATCTAGCCACGGGAATTAAGCTAGACGCATCAATAGCATCATATAGGGCAACGAATGACCCGGCTTGAAGGATACAAGCTTGGAGTTAGCCTTTCCCAAGTATGCCAAAAGCAAATAGATAAAATTTGTACGGGACTCAAATCCTTTTCTCTTCATTCCCATCCTACATACACAGTTTGACCCAAACCTCGGTGGAGCCGACCCAAGGGGTCTGGGGACATACCCCCAGAATATAAGATAAGACGCCTTCAATGGGATACTGAATGAACAGTATCTTCTATTCGTTGCAGCCTCGCAGAGCTAGCGTTTTCGGCTCTTTTAAAAAAGAACAAATCAGGTCTATTCGTTTAGTGTGCGGGGTGGGATTATTACAAATAAATAGATTGACTACCATAATATGAAGAGGATACAGATGGTTATGAGGGTTGCGAGAATGAGGCTGTCGCGTTTTTTGCGGGTGTTGACTTTTGAAATTAGGGTGTTCAAGCCGGGGATCTGGCTAGCGGCGTGAACGACCTTGTTTTGAATGTTGGTAAGGTTAGCACGTTGGCGCATGAACTCGTCTCTGGTTTCGTATGCCTGGGTTAGAATTGTATCTGCCAGATTGTGAGAATTGTCTATTCGGGATCGCTCATTACGCATGTATTCCTCTTCATCGCCCACATTCGTTGGCGTGCTGCCATTTCGGTAATTTTCAATGTCAGTTCGCACAGACGACAGAAGGTTGGTTTTGTTTCGCTCCTGTTGGATAGTGTTTTGAATGCGTTTGATGGCCGTCTTGTGCTCCTGTAGTAGCTCCTTGTGTCGCTGCACTTGATGAAGCTTGGTAGCCGGCGCCGACGGGTCCGAGTCCAGCACCTGGGAAAGAGAGTTTGTGGTCTCTTGTCGCTACACTGCGTTAGCAATAAACTCATAAACACCTGCCATTGTACTTACCTGGTCCAAACACTCCTCCAGCTCCTTGATCACCTTTATTTCGTCTTCTGTTGCGCTCGACGAAACCGATTGCGTGTATCCTGAATAATTCGACAACAGACTCTCCGTCCGCGTCTCCAAGGCCCTCAGCTTGGAACGGATCTGTGCAAATGAGCCCGACGCCATGGTAACTAGTGATCACAGACCAACGTCGTGTGCTGTTCTTATCCCTGACTAAGCGTTATCCGTTGGGACTTCTATCGTCGGCCCTATCGGTATCTCAACCACACCCCCTGAATAGAACTTTATGCTCAATTATTATGGATTGCAGGGGGCTAGCCCCTGCTCCCCCGTGGCTCTGCGAGGCTTCAACGAATAGAAACAATATACCCACTGCCCATAACATCGAGCGAAGCGAGCCCTGAGGGATACTCGTGGGTTAGGTTTGTAGGGGCAATATGATCCACAAACTGACCTAAATCATATCAGAGAAGTATAAAGCACTCAGAAGAGCATTTATAGCTCCTTAATTGAAACAGCGGTTTAAGATTTAGGAGGACGAGAGGTCAGTGAGACCGATTGCGATTGATTTAACGGATTAGCTGGTAGGTAGAACACTGGCTGCATTATTATTTGCTAATTTGGTGCAGTTTTCTAGGATACGCTCTCGGACTCGCTGGCCCGTTCGGGGAATTGGGGGACCTCCTGGGAAAAAGAGGATTGGCTATTGATTGGTATACCTGTTGGATGCATATGCATTTGCGTTTGTTAATTTGGAATAGGTTTCTCGGGGAACCCGCATACCCTTGGAGCCTGTGATCTCCCGGGAAGCCAAGATCAGGAAAAACAAGAAAATATCAAGCAGTAGTTACGTTGCAGGTTCAACATATGTTAGGGTTCTTGGTCACCTGTTTGTTGATCCTGCAAGAATGTTTCCCTGTTCACAGGGGTGGGTCAATTCCCGACACGCGCTTACCGCCCTACGGAGGGATAGCAATTAAAGTGAATAATAGAGCCCTATTCCATATGATAATTGGCATTTACACTCGTCCATCACTGTTCTGGAACTATTTATTACAGTGACGTAACATTTCATGTGGATAGTGAGGTGAATGTTGCCATGACAACGGCCATGCCAATCGACGTCATGATAATCCAACGACGGAAGAGATCAGTCTCGAGATTTCTAGATCGAGGCATTCGGAGCAAGCCAGATCGCTCAGTACGTTTCATGTTCGATCCCTTGCGTCCCCATATAAGGGCTGGACCCGGTATATAAGAATGCCATACAAGCCGGCATTCTCCTTTTCTCATCCCACTTGCTTCTAAAAAATGGCCCTCACATCAATCCCACCTTCTGCCTATGGCGCACCCACCACGATTTCCGGTTATGCTGAAAGCTCATTACCAACATCCTTAGAGATTGCCGAGTATCTGGCTCGTATAAAGGCTCAGCAAGCTGCGCAATCTGCGCCAGACCAAAACCAACCACAACAGCCCCAAACAACGCATGTCTCAGTTCCTGAAATACCAAAGAACAACAAACAGTAGACGACTAGAACCGTCCACAACCCTAGAATCAACGCAAAGAAATAGTACGTTGGTACTTGCCATCAACTGCATGTATAAACCTGACTCAACGAATGAATGAATTTTCTTAGCCATTAAAGCCCTGGTCTCTGGGGCGGGTCCCCAAAACTAGTTGTGGTTTAGCATTGCAGGGGCCCTAGTTGTGGTTTAGGATTGCAGGGGCCCTAGTTGTGGTTTAGGATTGCAGGGGGCCAGCCCCCTGCACCCCAGTGGCTCTGCGAGGCTTCAACGAATAGAGAGAATGGAACACTACCTATAGCCTCGAGCGAAGCGAGCCCAGGGGGTCTGGGGGCGTGCCCCCAGAAAAGACACTAATTTGTTAATCGAGAGGCTTCAACGAATAGAAAGAATTGAACATTGCCCATGGTCTCGAGCAAAGCGAGTCCTAGGGGTCTGGGGGCGTGCCCCCAAGAAAATGAATGGATAGACAACAGTTAAGTATGGATTGAAATTGATGTGGTTAAATTATTTAATGTTAGTAGTTTGACGATCTGGTTCTTCAATGATGGTTGATGAAAAGGTTTTTTCGTTGTTAACGTCTTCGACGAACTCCTGGTCGGGCTTTTGGGAGGACATGACCATAGCTTCTGCGGTCATGCCGTCGCCAAAGACGGCGGCTGCCTCCTCTAGGGTCCGGCCGTATGTTTCTGGGAACATTAGGATGATTCCAATGAGTTCGACGGCAATGAGACAGCAGAACACGATGTAGTACTTCCATTGGATGGCCTCCATGGCTATTGGGTTGACAAACCCGTTGTACACGTTGACAACGGCGTTCATGGTGCTGTAGATGTTGATTCCTTTTCCACGGAGGTAGAATGGTAGGACCTCTGTGAGATAGAGGGTTGGCAGCGCGTTGAGACAAAGGTTGTAGCATGCGTAGAAGAGGAAGATCATAGCCAACACCGTGTTTCCGAGGCTTTCGTTTTCAAAATTGGTTTGTTGGTTGACAGCGGATACAGCAGTCCAAACGACAAAGGTGCACAGCAGGAAGGAGAGACCCCCAATGAATGCCAGACGACGTCGGAGATAGCCAACTACAAATCCGGCAATCATGGCTGTCCCGAGGTTGTAGATCATGAGACCTCCGTTGATGACCAATTGTTCAGAAGCTTCAGTGATGCCAATGGAGTTGAGAACAAGGTTCAAATAGTAAGAGACAAGTCCATTTCCGCATAGCTGGGAAGAGATAGACACCCAGATGCAGATGAACAGTCGCTTCAAATTAGCTTTGGTCTTGAAAAAGTTGATGTACCCGGTTTCCTTGTTGTGTGATTCGTATTCCAAAGTTGCCTCAATTTCTGCCATTTCGAAGTCAACCAAGGGCCCACCCACGGTTTCATCGCCGCCTCCATGGTATTTGAGCAGCATTGCTCGCGCCTCCTCTGTTTTACCAACGGAAACCAGATAACGAGGGCTCTCTGGAATGAACGGGAGGAAGACTAGCTGGAAAGCAGGGATGGCCGCCTGTAGAAGAGATGGCAATCTCCACGACCAGTCGGTCCCTTCAGGCATCCAGTACGCACCGTAGGTAACCCATGCAGCGATCACAGCTCCCGCGTACCAAGACGGACCAAATACAGCGGTGATGACACCTCTGTGACTAGGATAGGCACACTCAGATACCAGCAGCGGACCAGCCACACAGCAAAATATGGAACCAAAGCCAACAATGATTCGAGCGACAAAAAACATTGCGTAATTCTGAGCAGCACTTTGAATTGCCGAGCCAATGATAATAATGACACATCCAAAAATCGAAGTCAATCTTCGACCGAACTTGTCATTTGCCCATGCAGCAAAGGGAAACCCGACCACACTTCCAAGGACATAGGAATTGGATAATGCTCCAAGAATAGCGCCCTTGGGGTGACCAAAGTACTCCTGCCACCGAGGCAGGGACTGCAATCCGTTCAACATCGAGCCATCATAGCCATTGCATGAGTTACTGAGAAGAGGAATTGAAATACAAAGATTCAGCCACAGTAGGTGAGGGACCCTGTACCACGCCTTTTGGTACTTCGGAAGCACCTGCTCGAGAAGTGGGTTGTTGTCCGTCTGGCTCGCCTTCATATCTTATCTTGCAGATCAGATCAGATCCCTTATCTCCGCGACGAACATCAGATATATATAGCGCATGCACATCACAATCCCCACATTTTCATTGTCATACCCCGGCATAATTAGTTCTATGCTGGATAAATTCGCTGCCTCTTAACGGATGAGCTGTTTCACTTATCTCTATACCCCTTCCTCTACCCCGCATTTATGGTTTTACCCGTCTTGTGCGGCAAAGGTAGCTTCTCTGGGCGCACGCCCTCAGACCCTCAGGGTCCGCTTCGCGAAGATTTGGGTCGACGATGCCTGCATGTAGAAAGATGGGCGGGTGACGCAGAACAAATCGTCCGGGTCAGATCCCATACTTTGACTTGAAGGAATTCCGCCGAATGAAACGGTCAGATGAGGGGTAGAAGAACCGTGCGTTCTGTCGGTCTAAGCAACACCCACTTCAAAATTAATTTCCCGTTGGGAAGCGAGTACCTGTACTGGTGAATTGATCTAACTGAAGCATAAAGGGTCAACTTTTCCCAGGAAAAGATTAAACAGCATCATAGTCCTAAAAAAAAAAAAAAAAAAAAAAGCACCTGGAAAACGTCAGCAAACCCAAGGGTTGGGAATTATTAATTGGCCTAATAGTATTCTTTTTTCCAGACAGATAGCCCAACTCTCGGCGAAGCCGACCCTGGGGGTTTGGGGGCGTGCCCCCAAGAAACAAACCACAGATTTTTGCCGAAATACAGGTGTATACAATCTCGGCGCGGAAGAAAGCTAAAGCGAGGGGTTGAACCGGGTATGACTGGTTTTGTGAACGCGGCCGTGAAGGTGTAACCCCACACAAGTGGGTGACACTTACCCCGCGATTATGAAATCCAACGATGCTGCTACCGTTTCCCAGAAAATGACGCCAAACAGCATGCCTTGGTTTAACAGAGGACGATGAGCTACCAGGAACTTGATGAAACCAACCTAGCTGATTTGAGGGCTTGGAGCACTGTAGATGCTAGGTGAAGATGGTGATGCAGTGAAGATGACGGTAGGGGTACAGTTCCCCGCATTTCCCCTTGGCGGTTGGCGGGCTTATTTAACCGGTGTGATTTAACCGGACCCATCCGCCAGAAGGCTAAGAGTTTAAAAGAGGACCGTTGGTAAGCGTAATCATAGCAATTAGGCTTGATATTTGGGAAATGACTGGTACAAAGTTTTTGAAGGTTCAAGGAACTAAGATTGTTGATGGCTCAGGGAAGCCAGTTGTGTTGAAGGGGGCTGCGTCTGGTGGCCAGCTTAACATGGAGAACTTTATTACGGGGTATCCTGCGTCTGAATCAGAGCACAAAGAGGCACTTGTTAAGGTTTTGGGACAGGAGAAGTATGACTTTTTCTTTGAAAAGTTTTATGAATACTTTTGGACCGACAAGGATGCTGAATTCTTTGCTTCTCTCAACCTTAATTGTCTTCGCATTCCCTTCAACTTCAGACACTTCCTTGATGACAGTGATCTGCGAACTGTGAAACAGGAGGGGTTCAAGCGACTTGACCAGATCATCAACAGTTGTGCAAAGTATGGCATTTACACCGTTTTGGACCTACATGCCGCACCTGGCGGACAGAACCAGGACTGGCATTCAGATGCTGGTCTTCACAAGGCTACATTCTGGCAGTTCACAGAGCTACAGGACCGGGTAATTGACCTTTGGAAGGAAATTGCAAGCTATTACAAGGACAATGAATGGGTAGCGGGATACAATCCATTGAACGAGCCAGCTGATTCTAAGCATACAAGATTGATTACTTTCTATGAACGAGTTGAAAAGGCCATTCGATCTGTTGATCCAAACCACATTCTCTTCCTCGACGGTAACACATATTCCATGGATTTCAGGCAATTCCCAGATACGCCTTTCCCCAACACCGTCTACGCTATTCACGACTACGCTACATACGGCTTCCCAGGTTCCGAGACGTACAAGGGGTCCGAGGATCAGGTTTCTAAGCTAAAGAAGCAATATGAGCGAAAGATCGAGTACATGAAGAAGCTGAATGTTCCTGTATGGAACGGTGAGTTTGGTCCTGTGTACTCCTCTGAAGTCCGTGGTGACACAGATATCGACGAAACTAACTCTGCTCGTTACAAGCTCCTCCGAGATCAGCTCTCCATATACAAACACGGTGACCCGAGTGGTGACGGACAACCAATCTCATGGTCCATTTGGGTGTACAAGGATATCGGCTACCAGGGCCTGACCTATGTGTCACCAACATCCAAATGGTTCAAGGTCTTGGGCGACTGGCTCAAGAAGAAGAAGCGCCTTGGTATTGATAAATGGGGCAGAGATGCCGACCCAGAAATCGAATCGAAGGTGTACGACGTGGTCAAGAACCATTTCAAGGAAGAGATTCCAGAAAAGTATCACAAGGCTCTCTACCCACAAGTGTGGACCATCAGTGATTACGTCGACAGAGTCCTCAGAGACATGGTTCTTTCTCAATACCTGACATACGAATTTGCCGATTACTTCCGAGATTTGTCCTTTGAAGATCTAGACGAATTGGCAGCTTCGTTCAAGTTTGAAAACGTAGAGAAAAGAGACGAACTCAATGGATACTTGGCCAAGTATTAGATAGCAATTAAATCATATTATCCCTACATTATCCATTCCCAAAGCCCGAATGCTGCTTAGTAAGGCTTAGCACGGCTGACCGATCGACATTCGACATATAGAATGAGCGAAGCGAGCCCGGGGGGTCTGGGGGCATGCCCCTAGAAAATCACACCTGGGTTAGGATTTGCAGGGGCCAGGCCAGCCCCCTGCACCCCCGTGGCTCTGCGCTTCAACGAATAGATAGAAAGAACACTGCCCATAACCTCGAGCGAAGCGAGCCTGGTGGTCTGGGGGCGTTCGCCGAGTTTCAGGTCAGAAGGACTATTAATGTTGTCTGGTTTTCTGGGGGCAGGATCTCAGACCGCCAGGGTTCGCTTTGCTCGATGCTAAGGATAGAAACCATTCTTGCTATTCATTGTAGCTTCGCAGGGCCACTGGGGTACAGGGGGCTGGGCCCTCTGCAAATCAAGCCCAAAACTGCTTTTCGAGGTGCACCCCCAAGATCCCCAGGGCCCGCTTCCCTCGAATTTGGGGTAGAAGCCACTCTTATTATTCGTCGGAGCCTCGCTAACTAAGAAGGTAAAGTGATATGAAACTGACCTTTTGGTTTTGTCAATTGTGCTGCTTTTCTGGAAAAGAATATACTTCTAGCACCCATTGCGTTTTGAAGGCGTTTATTAGCTGAGAATATACATTAAGTAACTGTCGAGAGTTGTAGCTGCCTAATTAAGCTAGAGGGCTTCTAGATGAGATAGCTGTGTAGGTTGGTGTCGGTGTGCATTTTTGCCGCTAAATCAACCGAACGTGAGAGCTCAACCTCGTTTTTTCGCAAATCTCCGCGGGGCGCACTACGGAGGTCTGAGGGCATGCCCTCGAAAGAAAAATGAACCAACTTACCGCTTTGAAGACAAGTTATAAGGGTTTGAAATTTCGAGTCACGTGATCAGAGATTAGGGCAAGGGTATGGCGGTAAAAAAGTTCGCTGATTCTTGCCAGTAACTCGGCGTGGGTTGCCAGCATAAAAAATTTGGTGGTAGATGAGATGAATATAAAAGGACGAAACATCCGGATACATAGTTTGTTCCAGGATTGAGTTGAATTACAAGATGAAGGCGGGTTTGCTTTGTGTATGGGCAGCTGCGACTGCATTGGTAGCTGGTGAAGCTACGTTGGAAGAAAAGTGGGGTACTGATGTAAGTGAAATATAGTGGGTTGGGTTGAACAGTACTAATGGAGAATAGTGGCCGTTTGGTGGATTAAATACCTTTGCACACTTGCCATATGAAAAGTGTCTGACCAATGCTGATGAAACCTTTGACATTGGCGTTATTGGTGTTCCATTTGATACTGCAGTGACCTATCGACCTGGTGCTCGGTTTGGGCCTAGGGCAATTCGTTCCGCATCTGCCAGACAGACCTCGTTGAGAGGATTCAATGCTCGTGCCGGAATCAATCCATATGAGAATTGGGCTAAGGTGATTGATTGTGCCGATATACCCGTTACCCCAATGGACAATAAGCTTGCTCTCGAGCAAATGACTCAGGGGTATAAGGACCTTTTGAAGCATAAGCCTGAATTCACCAAAAATGGTACCAGCATCCCTCGTCTGGTCTCTCTTGGAGGCGACCACTCAATTGTTCTCCCTGCTTTGAGAGCCTACAATCAAGCCTACGGCCCAATCACTGTTATTCATTTTGATGCTCATTTGGATACTTGGTTGCCGGATAAATACCCATCCACCTGGGGTGCACATGATTTCACACATGGATCCATGTTCCACATGGCATACAAGGAAGGTCTTCTGGCCGAGGGTTCCTGTGTTCACGCAGGATTGAGAACCAGGTTGTCCGGTGTTGACTGGAGCGACTACGAAGAGGATGAGAAGCAAGGGTTTGCCCGAATTGCCTCTGACGACATGATGACTAAGGGTGTTGATGGAATTGTTTCTCAAATCTACGATCGTGTTCCAAAGGACGCTCCTGTATACATTTCTGTTGACATCGACGTCATCGATCCCGGATTGGCCCCAGGAACTGGCACACCTGAAGTCGGCGGCTGGTTGACTCGCGAGCTCATCCAACTCATCCGTGGCCTCTCCGAACTTAACATCATTGGTGCAGACATCGTCGAGGTTTCTCCAGCCTATGACCACGCCGAAACCACTGCCCTCGCAGGCGCACAGGTCGCTTATGAACTAATCACCTCCATGGTGCAAGGCGGTATCCCCACTATTAACAAAAATAACAAGAAAATGGCAGCTAACAAGAAAAAAGATGAGTTGTAGTCTATCCAATAAATGACTGAATGATTTTTTAGACCCAAGACATATAGGAAAATTCTTCTGGGGGGGGGGCACGCCCCAGAACTCCAGGGCTCGCTGCGCTAGATGCTATGGTAGTAGTTTTTTTTTTTTTTTTTTTTTTTTTTTTTTTTTTTTTTTTTTTTTTTTTTTTTTTTTTTTTTTTTTTTTTTTTTTTTTTTTTTTTTTTTTTTTTTTTT